>JANHZU010008165.1:8885-22142 GCA_032468055.1 Acrochordus granulatus
GTACTCACACTTAGAACTATCATACACCTACAGATATGTGATCACAATTCAGACGCTTGGCAATCAGCTTACATTTACCTTGGCTCCATTGAATATAGCTGTAGACAAGGAAAAAATCAAAGCCTAGTTGTAGTTAAAGGAAAACATTGATGCTAACTAGGAAAAAGTCACACAAAAGCGGTTGGAGTAAAAGATGGTTTTCTTCAATTTAATAAAATGCACACATTTATAAGCGTGCACGTGTTTATGCTGTTCTTATATACTGTACTAAATCATTTCATTTAGTTGTATACAAGGAAGAAACAAACAGGGAGGCCGAGTCCATTAGCACAAAACTGGCATTTGGTTCCTCCTATTTAAGGACTATATCACAAGCAGAAGTACCTGAAAAGCATCTCTTTCTCACTTTTTAAAACCTTTTTATTCAATATTAACTTCTACGCTTAAAGAAGCCTATAGGCATTGAATAGATACTGTAATGAGGAAAATAATGTTCATTTACATTTCAATGTTTAATTCAAGTGGTGGAAAAATACATGAGTTTTGTTCTGCATCAAAGGACTCTATTGTAAATTTACACCGTAAACTAGTGCATTATATATATAGTGTGTCACTGCATAAAGCAGTCCAAAATTACAATCACCCTCTCTTCTGAATCGAAACTCTCCCCGATTACAATGGAGCTGATACGTAGTTTATAAATGTTATCATTTTCCTGTTGAGGATTTTAAAAGATCAGAGTAATTGCCAGGGCAATGGGGTGGTCTTTTGTCATTTGGTTCAGAAAGGGGACTTTCCCTGGGTTTGCGTCTCTTTCCTGATTTCATCTGGATGTTACTTTGTCATCTTCATTTTAGCAATATTTTTCTTTGAATTGTTTGTATCCTGACTCCCAGGGTGCTCTGCCCTTTAAAGGATTCTTATTCATATTTATCAGCATACATAGCATGAATGTCAAAAGGCTTTTCATGTTGGGTTAACAAATGGTTTGTTACAAATGCTTTTCACACAGTTCATGTGGGAGATTCTAAGGTTCTGGCACACCCTGAAGTTAAACTTTGTTTGGGATATCCCAATAGTCCCTCTGTTGGGAACGGAGATTTTCAAATGCTGCCTGCGTGAATAATCATATATTTGGTATGAGCTGCAGACTTTAGTTACTAATAGCATCCATGTGAAGATGTGACTGCATCCTGCAAAAGCAAATGGCACTTTTTCTAAAGGCAATTTCACAGTTCCTTTCTTCCTGATGAAGGGCTGGGGTGAGCATTTATACTCCGGACAGCATGCAGCCCACTGAACCTTCTTTTCAGTCTTCTGGTGCCCATTCGGATCATGATAGCTGAAAACCTGTTTTCCCACCCTTTGAGACGGTGGATAGATGAAAACTAGCATACTACAATTAAAAACAAAGACCGTGTAATGGGCTGGGAGAAAAACTCAGATTCACAGGAGAAAGAATCGTAGCCAAATGAGGAAGAGAGATGGAGGAAGCATCTCAGGAAAGATCCTCTCTAGTTGTCTGGAAAGTAAAGGCAGGGAAGGGGAAGGGTTTTCAGATTTGCAAGGTTCTTTGTTGCAAACTTATAATAAAGGTAGTATCAGTATTCATGGTTTGGGTTACCTGGCTGGACAACCTCAAAGGGCTGATAGACCCTTCCAATTTCTGCCTAAAACCCTTGTGTTATAGCCCTGCCCATTTTGCATATCTCCGTCCCCCCTTCCCTATGTTAGTGCACCCTTTGGCTACCAAAAGGTTCCCCAGTAAAGCAATAGATCAGACAATATTTGTGCTACAAAATTATCTCCCCACTCTTTAAACCACAACAAACAAATGATGTCTTGGCATCCTCTTCCCATTCCTGCCATTCTTTTCTTTTGAGAAAATGCTAGGCAGATGTATGCAACATGAAATACAGACAGGTGTGGCAGGAGAACATTAACTGAATGCTGTTACTAGCAGTCTCCAAGCAGTCAGATGGAGGGAGCAAGGACTGATTTATGGTATTTTCAGCACTTGAGAACTATACAAACAAGTGCACATGGGTTGGTTTCAAGTGGTTCTTAAAAATTGGGAACTGGAAATTGGGGCACTTGGAGGTGCCCACAGCTACCTGCTAACACCCATGACAGCTTATAACATAAATGTCAAATTATAAAAGCATCTTAAATATATAAACAAATTGAAAATGAACTAGTTATAATTAAATCAACCCAAAGGCCAATTGTGCATTACATAATTAGGATGGCATTTCAACATTAAAAAAGGTAATTTGGGCTGAAGAACAAGGGCGAGTTAAAAAAAAAGAGAGCCAGTTTAGTGGTTAAGACACCAGGCTAGAAAGTGGGTGACTGCGAGTTCTAGTCTTGCCTTAGCCATGAAAGCCAGCTGGGTGACCTTGGGCCAGTCACCCTCTCTCAGACCAACTCACCTCGCAGGGTTGTTGTTGTAGGGAAGATAGGAGGAGGAAGGCGTGTTGGATATATTGGTTGCCTTGAGTTGTTTGTAAAAATAAAAGTGGAATACAAAATGAATGAATGAATGGTGGTAAGAACATAAAATCGAGTTGAATCTGATGGTTGTACTGGAGATTCTGAATAAATAAAAATAGATATTTTTTCTTTTCATGAACAAAGTTTCATGGAAAAATGACATAAAATAGATGTTATAGATAAATAAGGATTTTTATAGAAATATTTCAGATAATCAGCCGTAATTAACATAAAATGCACTTAAATATATCTAGTACAACCACACATCCTAAAAATGTTTGTATTACAAATAATTCTCAGTGTAGCTGCACTGAGTATTCTCTACTTACCTTCAGTTAAATCTACAATATCTGAACACTGTAAAGTACTTCATTTAATTAATTTTAAGTGCTGCTTTTGTGCAAGTGACATCAAGTTTAAATTCTTGTTTTGGGATACTGTCCACAAGGGCAGGTAAGGTATTCTGTTCAGGCCATACTGACATGGACACGTGCCACAGATCAGCTACAGTATGCCAGAAAAAAAAACGACAGACACAACCTGCACTTGAATCTCTTTGATCCCTGGGCATTGCCAACTGGCATTCATCCAAAATGCTTTCTAGGTATGTTAATGTATAGAGATGTGATTGTGTTTACAAATGGCATGGCTATTTCCTGAGAGACTTGGCAGAAAAAAATGAGAGTACTACTTCTAAAAGATCAGTGATGTGTGACTGATTGTTGCAAGTGAGAATAAAAACAGAAAAAACCCACATACTATTTACTGTATTTTATTCAGATATCCCATTGGTTTTAAAAGGCCTTTTTTTCTGATGTCAATGTTCACATATCACAAAAACAAAGTTTTTTTTTAGAGAATAAAGAAAGTGGCACCTTGCTTATTCCTCCTCAAATTTGTTTTGATAGTCACAAGATGTTCTGGACAAGCTTGGATTGTCTTTAAATAACTGCAGGTTGTCATGCAATCCAAACCCAACAAACTTTGGTTAATCTTAACTACAGTGCAGTACTATGGTAGTCCTCAACTTACTAACACAATTGAGCCTGAAATTTTGGTCATAAGCTGTTGCATTGATAAATCAAGGTATTATATGACTGGACCCAATTTTTTTACTTTTTTTGTGGCAGTCATTAAGTAAATCATGCAGTTGTTAAGTCCAAATCCACTCTCCCAAATGAGTACTTTTTGCCACAGATTGGGAAAAAAAACTGGAAATCAGCCAAAAAAGTCAAACTGTTCACACAACTGTGGGACGCTGCAACCGATTATAAATGCAAGCCAGTTGCCAAATGCCTAATATGTAGTCACGTAACTGCAGAGTGTATGTGTGGTATAACATTTTACAATGGCATGAAGGTGTTTTACAGGCCATAAGGCATCCTACCCAAAGCTGCTTTAACTTTGAAGAGTCATTAAATGATTGACCGTAACTCAATGACTACCTGTATACTTGAATCATAGATTTTGAAAACCGCTTGTTTAAATAGGGACCCTGTTGTCAATAGTGGAACAATATGAGAATATACAGCTTTATAGGGAATGGCATTTTGCATTTTATTTTGCAAAAGATATATTGTGCGTCATTATGCTTTACAAATCATAAAAACCAAACAATTCAATGAATCCATTTATTCAAGCAGTAAATGGTATATACATTATAAGAAATTCTCTGCTCCAACTCATTCATTTATAGCCTTGAGGAGTATCACCTTGGCCATCTAAAATAAAAAGTAAATAATTATGAAGCAAAAATGAACACTTCATTCCAATAAGAGAGCCACTCCCCTGGAAACATTTGCTTGGGAAATAATAACAATAATAATAATACAGTAGAACTTCGGACTGCGAGCACCTTGGTGCATGAAATTTTTGCAAGACGAGCAAATATTTTTAATATTTGGTTGACAAGTGGCAACTTGCAAGACGAGCACCGCACAATGAGCTTGCGCAGGAAATCTTACAACAGAGCTGATGGTTCTTCTCTCTTGCTGTGTAAAAAGTGTAAACTAAGTGAAAGTCCTTCAAGAGAAAGAACTCCCGAGATTCAGATTCCAGATTCTCTTTCCAAACAATAACCCTCCCCCTCCTCTCCTCCCTCTCATCTCCCTCACGCCAGCCAGGACTTCTCAAAGTGTAGGAAGATTGACACTCTGTCTTCCCTGCCTCTCTCTCTCTCTCTCACACGCACACACTCACACACAGCCCTCCTTGCATGGCACCGTCCAGCCCGTCCCCCTCCTGCCCATCTCTTCTCCCCTCTCATAGCACGGAGGCAGGTTATGATAAGAAACATTTCTTAACCACTCAGGAAAGACCCCCAGAAAGGCATTGCTGAGAGAAAAGGCAAAAGGCTATTTTGCCCTTGAGTAGCGTCAGCAGTGGATCCATCCAATCCAACAGGGGCCGCCAGACAGCAGCCGGCTGAGCAGCAGCTGATTGCCAGAATCTGCCTCAGAGTGGATCCATAGCAGATCCATAACACTAAAGCAGCCACCCTTCCCAGGAAAGGCCAGATGAACCTCCTAAGAACTGTACAGAAACAAGAGAGGACAGAACTCAAGGCTCGGTGGAAATCCTCTTCCATAAACTGAGGGACCATCAAGAACCATCACCCAAATTGAACCACAATCATTATTCTCTGCCCGGCTTGGATTGGGCCCTTGGAAACCCCACCTCAAAATTTTCTAGCAAAAGTTAAGGTGCTTGTTGATTTGTTTTATTTTTACTTATATTGCGTATTCATCATTGTTACTTGTTTCAGATATTAGGGACAATTATTTCTACATAAAATACCATTGACAATGACTTTTTTATGAATATTTTTGGGGCGTGGAACGGATCATCTGACTTTACGCTGTTTCCTATGGGAAACTTCGCTTTGGTTTAAGAGCATTTTGGATTAAGAGCATTCTTCTGGAATTAATTATGCTCGCAATTCAAAGTTCCACTGTATTGTGAAATGAACTTTTAAAAATTGCTTTATGATCTAGATGATCAAACCATCTGTAAGAGAAATAAACTATTAAAAATTTAATAGCAACATTGCAAAAAAAAAGTTTGTAAAAAAACTAAAAAGGCAGCTGGGCTTTTATTTTTTGATATTACAAAGAAACATTTTCAACTCCAATCCAAGAAACTTCTTCAGCCTCTTATAAATATAAATATAAGAAGCTGAAGAAAAGTCCTGGATTGGTCTTGAAATGTTTCTCTGTAATATCAAAAAATAAAAGCCCAGCTGCCTTTTTAGTTTTTTTGCAAACTTTTTTTTGCAATTTTGCACCAGACATTCCTGGATTAAAGAGAATATACATAGACATTTAAGGGTAGTGAAAGCACATTCAGTCTCTATGATGGAAAAATTTTTATTCAGCTGTTAAATGTTTTAATGGGATAATGCATTAAAATTATTCAGCAACATTTTGAACAGTTTCATTGTCTTTTCTCTCCAATGCAAACTGATAGAGAAGAAAATCTGACCCTGTTTTTTAACAATAGGAAATAATGTTTAAGACACTTTTGATCTATTTTGGTATATTCATAGTATTTTCTGTTATTATCCATAGTTCCATAAAGTGAATTGAAATATAGCTCCCTAAACCAGAGTTTTTAATAGATAAGGCAAATCCCCCCCAAAAAATCTTGCTAAGGAGCAAATTCTTTAGAACACGGGGAGCAATCATTAAGCAACTGTATTTTTCCCAAGCTTCTATAATACCTTTGGAAGATAGTTTCAGTTGGCTATGCATGCACATAAAAATGAAGGCAACTAAAAGCAGCTTCTGAGAAAGCCCTTTGACCTAAAAAAAGGTACAGCTGTTTCAACAATTTGAAAAGAGCTGCTTTGCACATATTCTGAAATATCTCCTTACAGGAATTGCACAATTCTAGGAACATAGTATTATTTAATCCTTTTCTTGATGAACAGTGTCCCTATTTTGCTCACGTGCTTCTACTATACAAAACAAAGCAAAATAATGAAAAGAAGTATAACAATTTTCCTTCCTTCCCAGAAAACAACTCTTCCATCATAAAAGCATATAACAGAAAAAAACCCAAGTCAAGATAAATCAAATCTTCCATAATACAAAAGTGCAATGGTGACCATTCTCAAAACTCTCAAGAATAGCTATATTAAAAGTCTTTAGAATGGCAACAATGATTAAAAATTAATACTTAAAGCAGTGTTTCTCAACCTCACCAACTGGCTGGCTGAGGACTTCTGCAAGCTGGAGTCAATGAATCTTCAAGTTGCTGAAGTTGAGAAACACTGCTCTGGAGGAAGGCTATTCCATAACATGAGGGATGCAAATGAAAAATAATCTGTGAGCTGCATACTTGAGAGATTATGAAAATTTGTTGGCTGTGGGCAATCAGGCAAACTGCTCCTGTGAAATGAAGCCAGTTCTGTAAGCACCTTGATGCCAAAGCATAGGTGGCTTTATAGGCTGAAATCATCATTTGAATTTCACCCAAAAACTTATTGATAACCAGTGCAGTGACTGCACAATCAGATGTGAACATGATTATGCTGATTTTGATTCTTTGATATATAGGCCACCAATTTGTATCACTGGCAGTTTCTGAATAGTCTTCAAGAGGGCAGCTACATGTAGCATGTAAGCCAACATGCAGGGATAAAGGCATGGATTATTAGTTACTGGCTAGGGTCTCTTATTCCCTGCTGCAGCTGATTAAGGGCGGAGCTAAGACTCCTGGGGCAAAGCCTCCATGTATTTATCTCACAACAATCATCAGCTCAGGAGGATCTGGAAGTCATAGATTTGCTCTTCTGGGGGAGTGCCACCCCTTCAAGAATTATCACTGGAGCTGACAGAGATCTCTTCTGTACGAACAATAAAGCTAACTTGTTTGCGTTCAACTTCAACCTGTTTCATCCCATTCAGCTCTGAACAGCTTCCAGTTACTGGGCCAAGATTTTCACAGCTGAGTATCATCAGGGTGTTGATATCTCACTTGAACCAACAGATGACCTCTCCCAATAATTTCATGAACATGTTAAAACAGGTTACTTTTCCTTCTTATCTCTTTTCTTCAGAACCTACTTACCGAGGAGTAAACTGGAATTGTCCCCTCAAGGACTGGTGTCTTGGTCTATATTGTGGACCTGAGTTTTGAGAACAGATCACCTTATAATGCATGCAGAAAATGAAGAAACAACTTCTTTAAAACGTTTCAAATACTAATTATTTCTTTTAAGAAGAGATAAACCCAAAATGCCTAGAGTGATGTCTATTCTTGACCATACAGTCTTTCTGATACAGCTCTTGCTATTTAACACACATGTACCTGAAATATTTGTCATCAGTCACAAAACATCTGAGTTATAATGCCAAGAATGGAAAAAGAAACTGGAAGGATAGATTTTAAATATGATTGTAGATCATCTGATCTACAGTCTGAGGAAAAGATGTTACTTTTTAAACACATAGATTGAAGCAACCCAACAATAATGCTAAGATTTTACATATACATATTTACATATAATTGGTCCCTTACAGAGCAAGATTCTCTGGACCATTCTTCTCCATTTTGGGGTATTTCAAGTATATTCAATATTGGCACTGCAACTCCCAGAATTAGCCATCATTGTGGCCCTTCTTTCAAAAAGTAAGATAAATAAATATCTGTCAAAAATATTGTAGAGGGTGATCTGTCTTCAGAATGATTTGAGTGCAGTCAAGTAATTGGAAGTTCCAGGTGAATTCTATTTTTATTCCAAGGAGCTTGAGAGCAGGTTAAGATGAAATGTTATCTCTTAAAAACTCTTCCTAATGTTACCATAAGGGGGCACAGTAGTCTCGCAGTTAAGATGCTGGCTTATTGGCCAGAAGATCAGCAGCCCAAGTTCAAAACCCAAGCGCCAACACCCAAGCTCAATGGGTGAGCTCCTGTCAATGCCCTAGCACCTACCAACCTAGCAATTCAAAAGCATGTAAAAAGGCTTAAGTACTGTTTAATTTGGTGGGAAAGGTAACAGCATTCCATGCACCTTGGCATATAGTCATGCTGGCCACATGACCACAGAAGCATTGTGACATCACTGGCTCCCTTGACTGTGAATTGGAGATGAGCACTGCCCCCTAGAGTTGGACATGAGTGAACAGGGGAAACCTTTACCTTTAATGTTACCATAAAAAATATTTTTGCTAGTATCCTATTCTGCCAGTGCACCTCTCTCTCAACCCTTAAACAGCTGAGAAATACTAGAGAGACTTCATCAGACAGTTGTTTAAAATGGTAAATCACACTTTTGTCATTTCAGCTGATAAATTAACAGATGCTCCAACCTTGATGTTTTAAGAGGACTTAACAACTACAGACAATTACAGAGCCAAACTGCAGACAATTAAGTGTGATATTTTAATTGTCCCGTTGAAAGACTGAAGAAAACTGAAACTTGAAAGTGGGAACCGCCTTTATTGCAATTCAGAGCTCACTTTCAAGTATGTCCATTAACCATTCAATAGAGATTCTGGACAAAAGCTTTACTAAACTGAGGAACAAATTAGAACAAGAGAGGACAGGCAATTGGCATGCTGGCTAGTGAAATTCCTTAAGAATCTGATACAAAACAAACACACAATGGCTTTGCTTAAACAGGAAAATCCTGCAGATATTTAAGAAAGAATTATTTGTTGGAATAAGATAACTTTGTTTTGGTATAGTTATTTTTTTCTGTCATTCTTAGAAAAATTAGCTTTGCCTTATAATTAAAATGAGCCCTCTTCTTGTTTACTATTTTCTAGTATAAAAATAATTGAAAATTGTCAGGGGTTAAGATCAAGAACCTGACTCATACTTTAATTTAAAAAAAAGTGCAGGGAAAAATATTGTAAATAAATAATTTTCAGACAGTTGGTATCTCATTTGTACAATGTGTGATTTTTACCTGAGGGCTGAAATTCAGAGGAGAAACCAGTTTGCTGAGGCCCTCTCCACTGGCTTTCCCTGTAATGGTGCTGATAAGAACGAGACGGATTTCTGCTCAAAAGTCGCCGGTGAGAACTTCTGCCCCTTTCATGCTTCCCTGAAAAAAAATGTTTGGACACTGATAATACCCTAATGAAAAAGTCACCCCCTATTATATAAAAATATATATAATATATAAAATGAAGTTTCTGTAGACTTAAACAGTTAGAATCCTGTTTTTAAGCAAGAATATAAAAATATATGGAACAGGTAACTACTATCTTATTAAAATGTAGAAGCAATGAATGTGAATTTTATTGTTACCATGTTTCAAGCAAATTCAGATTTTATCAATTTCTTTTATAAACAGGCTATGTAATACACTGAGTGCTTCCTGTAAACGTGAAGAATGCATTATCTACTTTGCTGAAAGAACTGCCATTCATTCTGACATGCATATGGAGCATACTCAGTGTTTTGCATGGAATTCTATTTACATAGGACATCAAACTGTGTCACCCCAATGGGGATGTCCCATCCCACCAGAAGAGACCTGCTTCAGATTCCGTCAGCCAAGGAATTTCGGCTGGCGAGGTCAAGAAGAGCTTTTTCTGCTGTAGTTCCTGCCCTGTGGAACATCATGCCCCCAGAGGTGAGTAAGGTTTGCACCCATCCTTATAATCTTCCAGAAGAGCCTTAAGACCTGGCTCAGCCAGCTGGCTTCGGCTCCAGTAAGGGTACATCATTTTGAAGGTGGTCGGTGGTTTAGTACTTACCTCCTTCCCCCATATATAACCTTTAGTTCCTCCCCTCTTGGTCTGGTTGTTTTTTTATTTAATTTTAAAGGTTTACTTTTTCTATGAATAGTTAGTTTATATAACAAATGTTACTGTAACAAAGCACATCAACATTTTATCTGGGAAGCTTGACATCACTGGATCTTATTACTTTTTTTAATGAATTAACACTTTTTGGAAAACACATTTATATTCTTGACACTCAGATTTTTTGAAGAATTTAGATAACACCTACCTGTCATAAAGCTGTCTGGTTTTGGTCTGCTCTGGATTTTCCTTCCATTTGCTGAGCTTGCTTTGTTAATAAGATCCATCAAATTCTGAAACTTTGTATATTGTAATTCCTGTCAGTGAAAATGTATTGGTAACTGAGAAATTTTTACTTTTGAGGCAAATTAAAATGAAATAATTAAGGTTTGGTTCAGATATGAAAAATAAAATATATGCCAGTAACCACAGTTACCAGTCCATCATAGTCCATCCAAAGAAATGGACAAAATATGATTAGACTTTTTCAATTTTGGTATCTTTAAGATGGCTGGACTTCATCTCCTGGAACTGGAGGTGGCTGGAGAATTCTGAGAATTGAAGCCTACCCATCTTAAAAATCCAAACATCATAAAGTTGCCATGGTTGAGAAACAATGATCTAGTTCTAAGTATTTAATGAGATTCCAAATATTCCATGATTACAAAGCACTTCTAAAGCTAGAACCATGATTAATAATGCTTAGAGAAGATCATGACAAACTTATGCCCACTGAATTCATTATGTCTACTCTGATTCATAATGCGCAGGGAGGACTCATTAGAAAAGACTGTGATGCTGGGAAGGATTGAAGGGAAGAGGAGAAGGGGACGGCAGAGGATGAGATGGATAGATAGCATAGTCAGTGTGAGGGGCTTGGGCTTGGGAAGACTCCGGGAGGCAGTGCAAGACAGGGTCGCCTGGCGTAATGCAGTCCGTGAAGAGTCGGACACGACTGCGTGACTGAACAACAACAACAAATAATTGGCCTTATCACATTTTTTCTCAGAGTACTTCAGAAGTTCCAGCATCTATGATATTTCATCTTTCAAGTATCAATGTGTCTGGTTCTCAGGCTTAATCCTGCCATTCAGAAGTGTTGTCTGCTAAAGAGGAAGGTTGGCCTTCCACATGGAACAATTATTAAGATTTTTTTCCAGAAACAATGTTGAAGATCTTTTTAACTTCTCATAAGGGATAATAAATCATATGGGTGTAAGAATGTGATTAAGGACCTTGATAGAAGGAATACGTTCAAGACATTCAAGATTTTTTACAAAGAAATCTGTCCAAAGGAGTGGAGGAAATCTCAAGCAAGGAAAACTAATAATTGCAGTGGATCCAACAATCTTGATTAAAATTGATAAGCTACAGTGAGTCACCAAACTCAGCTACTAGAGTAAAGAGTGTCAGGTAAAAGTGGACGTGGTTCTTACATACAACAAAGTAGTGGACATTGTTCTTATTTACAACAAAGTAGAGAGAGACCTTCTAAAGACAAAGGAACTGTTTTACCCCGATAAGAAAAACAGATAAAATAATTTCAAAGTTTCACCACATCCAGGGGGATCTATTTGCTTTGAAATGCAGGACTGTTTGCTTTGAAATGCAAGTATGTGCTCAATTATGAATCTGCTTTAACAATTGGATCCACTATCTTACTTGTAGGGAGAAGGTAATAAACATGCAGATTTAAAGGTCCTTGAGAAAGATACAGCTTTTAAAAAAATGACTGACTGCAAAAGGAGAAAAAGTTACACTGGAATTTAGCAGTGATAACAATATATTCAGAGTTATACCAGAAGAGATCAAAGTTACATTCACATTTATTCACACCACATTCAGTCCAGCAGCTTTACAAGTAGGCCTTGGCATCTTTTTTATATTCCAATGACCTCGCAGATGGCAGTGAGCTCTCACACTTTGTTGCAATTCTATAATTCTCTGCAATTCTTTGTGACTACATATTCCAGAAAAGAACTCCTGGATGCTGGAAGACACATTTTACTTTTGATTATGTAATTTAATTTATTGTTATGTTGTTATTTATTTACTGTTGTCTTGCAAATATGCTGAGAGCTGCTTTACTGGAGTCAAATTCCTTGTGTATCTAACTGTGCTTGGCAATAAAGTATCTGAATCTGAATTCACTGTGCCTTTAACATACAGCAATCTGCTATAATCAAAGAAAATCTTCATAGAAGGGAGATAAAGTAATTTTTGGCTCTGAAGTTTTAAGAGTCTAAACAATGTGAGCAGATGCCTGGCCATTTAGGTTCATAAATGAAACACTACCAGTAGATCTTCCATCTATACAAAATTCCTATAGTTTTTGAACTAGGTTTTAAAATTTCTATTTGGTATTTCTTTGATCCCTGGAAAAAGGAATCATGTTTCTTAAATTAAAATTATCCTGGAGATTATTCCTTTTGCTTGTTGGATTTCAGAGCTGGGTATGCTATTACTGCATCAATTTTGTGAAGATAAAATTATGTTGTGATAATTTTTTTCTTTCATACCTGCCAAATTGAACTGTAATTCTAGCATCTGTTTGCTAAAAACAATGTTCAATAGGAAAAAAAGTGCTATAGATTAGTTGTTTCAGTATCTTGTTTTTTACTTGGGAAAGTTAATGCCATTAGAAAATAGAATTTTGTGCCTTGGAATAAACTTGGTTAGAAGCAGGTATTGGTTAATGGAATGAATCCCTGGAATGGCTGCTTTGTATAAATTAATGTATGGCTTTAAATTGATGAATCATATCTTAAACAAGAGACATATTGAACACATAATATCATTGCCCCCAAATGGGCAAGCAGGAGAACTGCTAAATGAATCCCAATTAATATATACAGTGGAGCCTCACAAAACGAGACTAATCCGTTCCGGAAGAATGCTCTTAGTGTGAAATGTTCTTAAGGCAAAATGAGGTTTCCCATAGGAAACAATGGAAAGTCGGATGATCTGTTCCACGCCCCCAAAAATATTCACCAAAAAATCATTTTCA
>JANHZU010008165.1:27441-37936 GCA_032468055.1 Acrochordus granulatus
CGTGAGTCGCGGCTCGTCTAGCGGAATATTTTTTGATTAAAATTTTTGCTCGTCTTGCGAGTTTCTCGCCCTGTGAGGCACCACTGTATTAATCTACAGGGCTTGTTGTTATGTATGTTGAAACTCCTAGATGCTAAATAAAGGCTATTTTGTTATTGCAAACATAGATTTATGTATTTGCTTTTGGAAGTTCAGAAATTGAAGCCTTTGTTTTTCCAATGCCACTCCTAATTTTAAAAAATTAGGTATAGCACTAATTCTACATAAATAGCATTCCAGAGCCAACTGTAGATGATGCAGTTAGTGGAACCACACAAACTGCTTCACTCCCATTGTCATTCTCTCATACTCTTACAAAGCCATACTGTAAGGACTGAAGTTAATTATGAGGAACCAGAGTTCCTTGTGTTAGACAGACTTGTTCTGTAAATAGGTGTTTTCCAATCTCAAGGATGAGAAAAGAATGGGCTAAATGCACCCCATACATCCATCTCATTCTGGTGCACTAATAAAACCTAGGAATAGTGAAAATGAAATAATAGCAAGTTGGCAATTTTACAATTGAGCATTTTTCCCAAAAGTGTGACCTCAGAACATGCAGCTATAGCACTTGGATTGTGGAGGATAGTTAGAACAACGGGAACCCCTATCAAGTAATTAGGTTTGAACCCAAGAAAGGCTGGGTGAAAGAACTCCCACCAAGGAAAAAAACTGGATCACTCACAAGATATGGAGAGCTCTAGCAATTCCAAAGAAAATATTAGCTTTGTTGTTATTCCCAATAAGCAGCAACATTAAATACAAATGCATTGACTTAAACATGGATAGTACAATGAGATTAACTGGGCGCAGAACTGATCCCAAAGACTTCCAAAACACTGATGTCAATATGTACTTACTGTAGTTATTCTACATTGCAAATACAAAATACTACTTCAATTTTTTGTTCTAAATTTTCCCCACTTTCAAACCATTCAAGTGTACTGGCATTCAACACATTCATTATGTTGGCTGGAAATTTGAATTCCAATACATTTTGAAGGGTACCATTTGAGACAAGATTGGCCACTAGAGGTTTGATAGCACAGAAATATTGTATAAGGATAATATGAGTGTAGATATAGTAGTAACAATATTGCCTTTAGAGATGACTAATTAATCTTCTGATTTCAGTTCAAAACAATTCAACAAAGCACTGTAGCTCCAAGTCAACCACAGCCTTTATCTGACAATGCTCCTAACCTATTGTGTCTGTAACTGTTATGGAACAAGACTACATGAAAGAATGCTTTCCTGAATACCAAGATGATAGTCTAAGGTCATGATGCAAATATTTCCATCACTGGAAGGAAAATGGGCAGCTACTGTACTTGGTAAAGGAATGGTCTTCACAGGAACGTTTCAGTCCTCTCTGTTCTTCTCTTTTTCAGCAAACAGGTTCTCCTACTTGGACTTTAATTACCACTAAGATTATATAATGGTTTTAAGTTGTAAAATCCAAAGTTACACACTTTTGGTTTTTTGACTGTCAGCACAGAACCTACACCAGAAATATATAAAATGTGCTATACATATTCTTGATTTTCTTGTGTTTCACTAGGCTTCACACTATCACCTCACCCTAAGCATAGGCAGATGTGAACATTTGCATTCCTGTTCTTGTGTAACAAAGATAGGCAGACAGGTGCAGAGGAACGCAAGAGCAGATGACAAGCAGGTGTGCCTGCTGTGACTTGCTTACTACTGACTCCCTTCCCCCATACCACACCTGCCAAGCACAGGTCACTGCTGGAACAGTATACATTAGCCCAATAAATGCTATCTTCTCTCTTTATCCAACCCTTTTCTGATTAGCCTGAAGAAAGAATGTATTTCAGATCCTCAACTACCTAGTTACATCAGAAGTTAGTATAATATTTAACAGGCAATGCCAACTGATTTGCAGTGGTTAATTGTGTCCATCAATTATGCACTAGTTTTCGGAAACTATCCTTCTCCATTTTTTTACTGATGGGAATTGACAAAAAGAAAAATCTGACATATGCTCTGCTGGGTTTCAGAGTGTAATACTGAGTTTGAAAGAATACATTTAAATCTCTCTACTTATAATAAATCTTACTGAACTCAACAGAATTTTCTTCCTGGTACAATAATAAATTAACCTGGGAATAAAAATGTAACATGCTTCTGACTACTAAAATGGAACATGCTTTGGACTAGCTAAAATAAAAATGAAGCATGCTTCTGACTAGCTAAACCTAGCATTGCCTGCCAAATGAATTATTCCAGGTAAGAAAAGTTAACTTTTTCATTTGCTGAACTACACTTCAGAACATAGACATAGCACAAAAGTAATATCTACTCCACTGGAAAGAAAATGTAAGTGATGCACTGTGCTAATAAAGTGATTCAAAGAAAATATAATAGATCTTCAGGTAGTCCCAAAGTAAAATTCCAAAGTAGTGAAGTGTATTTTGAATAATAAGGTATTTATAATCCACATATTTCTCAATTTTTAAATATATTTATATTTTAAAAATATCACTCAAGGCAATTCGTAAAACTATCACAAAGACTGGAAGAAATAAAAGGAGAAGCTGAAACATCCAACCATTTATTAGACATCAAAGTCTGTGTTTTCAGGGCTATCTGGGGCTACAGAATTACAGTTATTTGGTTGAAAACAGTCCAAAATACCAGTCCTTCTATATTTAATGAGAATGTATGAAAGATTGTAAGAAAATTAAACAATAAAATGAAACAAACCTGGGGAATTAGCCAGGTTCCATTTCTGGGGTAGGATTATTTAATGAGAGAGGCATTTATCTGTTTTGTCCCATTCTTATACCTATTTAGAATTCTATAAAATGTTTGATCAAACAAAAAAAGCACAAACTTTATTTTCTTCAAAAGCTATTTGGATTTATAACGCAGTAGATTCAGTTACTTCCTTGAATGGTTTTCTGATCATTATATTAAGTGACCAACAGTAATCAATGTAATTTAACTAATTTATTGTAGTTTAAGTAGAATTTAACTAGTTTAATTAAAAGTATTCAACTAAAATCGAATACTTCAAGTTATGTACTTAATAAGCCATAACTTACTGGGTTTATGTGTGAATGCTCTTCCAAAAATCATATCTACAAACCACAATCTCTAGATTTGCTGATCACATTTAAGTCAAAACCATGAACTATTCTTATGTCTTAGTATGATTTGTAAATAAGTTTGAATATGTACAGATCTATTTTGTTAGGTTTGTACAAGGAAAAAGCAAAGTTAAGCTAAAAATGCTAATCCTTATGATACTGTCTGCCAGTATGTTCTGCCACTGAAGGAGATGGGCGATTTAGAAATGCCATAAATAAAACAAATACTGTACAAAAAAGAATGGTCTCTTTCCCCAATTTTCATTTAAAATATGAAATCTGCCTTATATTCACTGAGAATATATGTATATATTTATTTCAATGTTTTTTTCTTAATTAGTTTATATATACAATGTGGTGATGAAAGCAGATAAAACTTTTTAATCATCTTAAACTGAGGATAATTTTCTTTTCAATGTAAGTAATGATCTGCAATTTTAATCCAAGCTATTTACTTTTTATAGGCATTTTAGCAGGGCACTGCAAAAATACTGATTTCTACAAATATTTACATGATTTCCATAATTTCTCTTATGGAATATAATTTCATAATATTTGATTATATAATTTTTGTGCTGAAAACACAAGTATTTTAGCCATAATTCCCAGCTGGGATGAGACAGAAATTGCATAGGCACAGTTGATAATGTTTCATGTACTTTTTGCCGTTACTCTTTGATATTTTTTCATTTACAATCACTACAGTAAATGCAAACTGGGGGGAAAAAGGAAAGCTGATCACCGTTTTCTGATTTTAGTGGGAGGAATCATTAAATATGTATAGACTTTAGGAACGGTTGTTCAGGAACAGCTGCTTCCAAGCAATTTGAAAGTCTATCTAAAAAGTGCTCATAAATATGACAATAAAATATGTCAACATTACATATTCACATTGTTTGCTTTGTTTTTTTTACAATAAAGGCCATAAAGTCAGGCAGTTAACAGTTCTGTAATGTACAATCTTAGGCTATGTGATACAGGCTTTTTTCTCCCTTTACAATTAAATTAGAAGTCACACTGTTTTAATTACAACCCTTGGGTTTTTTTTACATGATGCGGATAAGATGCTCAAATTCTTTGTTGGAGTGAGCCGATATAGCTACCAAATTAAAAAAATACAACAAAAATGTTTTTAGCTGTCGAAGACAAGACAAGCACTGACATGATATAGAAGGAAGGCAAAGGATGCTTGGAATTTCAGAGTAAATACAGTATATCAGAGAACAATGGGAAATGGCATTGACACACGACCTGTGGGAGGCTGGCTCATTTACCTTGAAGTCAAACAAGGGAGTGTTAAAAAGAACGAAGAGTCAGTTGAAAGCAACCCAACATTCCAAAGGTGAGGCTGCTTGATAAAGATGCCCCACCCACTGTCTTCCCCAAAAAGTGGCACATGCCTGAAGTTACTAAACATGCAGTCATTAAAAGTAAGCCCAGAATATAATATGTATTTAATATTACATATATTAAACATATGTATTTGTTGACTGCAACACAAACTCCAATAAATTTGCTTGTGACTGCAAAGTGATTTTTCATACAAATATGTACAATTAACTGAAGTCTAACTAAAGTTGCATATGTTGAATAGGCAGTACTATAGATACAAGCTATGTACATAATGACAGGATTATCTCTGGTAAACTGAACCACAGAACTGCCCGAGTTGGACTAGTAACACAGTGAGTTACAGTTCAGCCAGCACATCTTGGCTTAACATGTGAGCAAACCTAGTCACAAGAAACTCAGGTTATCAACAAAGAAGTATTATTCATGCTCTTCCATAAAAATCCCCAAAAGTCAGTTATGTGCTAAAGACAACATAAGTAACATTTGCCCTAAGAAGTCTTAATGACTCTGCTGGTGAATGGCCATGTCAGCTGAGAACTGTGTGCAGGTAAGGGGAAACCAAGATCCAATACATCTAGAAGACATAAAATTGGAAAAGCTGTTAGAGAACAGGCTTCAGCCCAATAGAGCAACCTAACTTAAGAGGATGATGAAAGTTTGGAAAATGCTGTCCCTATCAAAATACAGATGAAAGTACTTGAGCTTCCTATTGTTCGATATATTCTGTCCAAAAGAAGATGTTGGACAAACCAGCATTGACAAATACAATGGAACTTCAAATTGCAAGCACCTCAGTTCATGGGATTTTCGCAAGACAAGCAAAACTTTTTTAATAAAATTTAATTTGATTAACGAGCAACAATTCATAAGACGAACACTGCACAATGAGCACACATGGGAAATCTCACAACGGAGCCAATGGTTCTTCTCTCTCGCTGCATAAAAAGCATAAATTAAGTGAAAGTTGTTCAAGAGAAGGAACTCCCGAGACTCAGATTCCAGATTCTCTTTCCAAGCAATTAGCCTCCCCTTCCTCTCCTCTCTCTCATCTCCCTCACGCCAGCCAGGACTCTTCTCAAAGAGTAGGAAGACTGACCCTCTGTCTTCCCTGTCACACTTTATCTCTCACATACAGAGCCCTCCCTCCTCCTGCCCATCTCTTCAAGTGAAGGAAGATTGACCCTCCGTCTTCCCTGTCATTCACTCACTCTCTCTCTCACACACCCACACGCACAGCCTCCTTGCCTGGCACCATCCAGTCCGTTCCCCTCCTGCCCATCTTTTCTCCCCTCTCATAGCATGGAGGCAAGTTATGATAAGAAACATTTCCACACCATCCAGGAAAGACCCCCGGAAAGGCATTGGCAAGGGAAAAGGATGTTTTACCTCAAATGGCGGCGGTAGTGGATCCTCCCGCTCCAACAGGGCCACCCAGACAGCGCCTGCCAAGCAGCAGCTGATAGCCAGAATATGCCTTGAAGTGGATCCATAAGTGCTGGTTAATGTGTTCTATTTCTGCTTTATATTGTGCATTAATCATTGTTACTTGTTTCAGAGATTAGGGACAATCATTTCTACATAAAATTCCATTGAAAATGATTTTTTATGAATATTTGGGGGGCGTGGGATGGATCATCCAACTTTACATTGTTTCCTATGGGAAGCCTTGCTTCAGTTTAAGAGCAATTCGGACTAAGAGCATTCTTCTGGAACGAATAAGGCTCGCAATCCGAGGTTCTACTATAATGGAGAAATGGAAGTCCAAATTAATTTCCAACTAAGCAACCTGGGTAGTAGTCATAGAGAAGCAAAGGCTCCAATATGGCAGATCTTTATAAAATTTTAGCCAGGTCTAAGTAAAGTAAGAATTTCTGAAAAATTGTTCAGCAGGAAAATAAAGCAGGAGAGACAACAGACCTCCTGACCCCAACTCTCATCTCTTGCATATGTGAGTAAAGTCAAAGAGAACACCATGCAATGTTCACCTTAGGGATATCATGAATGTTGCATTAAGGGTTGTGTCAAGTCTATACCTGCAAATCTGCAAGCTGAGCAGCTGATTTCTCCTGAAGGCACAGAATTTGAGCTATAAATGCATGCAGATCTTCTAAAGAGAGGCTGTCCACCTAAGAGACAGAAAAAAATTAAGATAGAAGCTTAGTTTTTGTTAGAAGTAAACAAAACCTTTCATGCTTTTGTTCATTATCTGCATTCCTTTTTAGGGGAATAGCAGTCTTATACCATATCTTAATTTGTATATGCTTATTTTAAAATCTGTATCTGCAGCAGAGGCTTTCACAACTATAGTTGCTATACGCCGCTGTATGTCCTTTCATTTTTCCTCCAATTACAGTAAACTGTAAATATACTATATATGTAAATGCAGACATCCATGTAGGCATCCATACACATACACAAATCACTTTGGCTGTAAATCTGGAGAAATATAATCCAACACTGAACACTTTAGAAATGCTACTTTTGCTCAATCATAGCTCTATTTTTTAAAAAAAGTTGGTTTAGTCTTGGTTATTTTATGTAACATTAAAAAATGAAAGTACCTTTTAAAAATAACTTCCTTAATATCTTGACTAAATTAATAGAAACATGATAGAAGTATGATGGGAGTGAAAGCAATCTGATATGAATGTTGGCTACAAAGGCAAGAACAAAAATTCATGTCACAGCTATTTCCTTTAATTGGCTCACTTGTTGTAAGTTACCGAATTTACTATTTGGTAATATGAATATGAACCACAAGTGCCTTGAACTACAATCTAGCTTTTCCCAATCTAATATCCTTCAGATGTCTGGAATGAAATTTGCAGAAATTTAACAAGCAAGTAGAAAGATCATGATGGATAGGAATTCTGAGATTCACAGCTCCAACCTATCTATACAGCACCCAATGAGAACTGTCAGCTGGGAGTTGGGCAGCATATAAATCTAATTATTATGAATAAAAACAGATTATAAAATACAATTAAAAGTAAAGATTTCCCCTGCCAGTCATGGCTGATTCTAGGGGGCAGGTCTCATCTCCGATAAATAGCCAAAGGAGATAGTGTTTGTCCAAAGACGCTTCCGTGGTCATGTGGCTGGCATAACTATATGCCAAGGCACACAGAACACTGTTACCTTTCCCACTGATGATGGTACCTATTTATCTGCTAGTCTGGCAGGAGCTGGAACAAGTAACAGGAGCTCACCCCATTATGTTTGGGTCTCAAACTTGAGCTGCCAACTTAAAAAAAGCCAAATAACCCACAGAATAGGCAGAGCTTACATTTTCAACATTTCAAGATCCCTCCAATGGATTTCACATACAAAAAATTCAACTGTAACCCCCAGAGACTATTTGAATTCAGGTTTGTATTTATCTGCCAATGTTTTGGTTACAGAAGCAGTAATGGAACCCTTTAATGAAATCTTCACAACCTATTTTTCTCAATAGTTTTTTAAAAAACATCTCTTGGGCTCCAAACATGTAATGTGGATATATAACTTGAAGTCGTAATAAAAATGGGTGATGGTATCTTTCAGGAAAAAAATGATAACATAATCTCAGGTTACACAGTCATCCACGGATGTAAATTGCACAAACAACAATTTCAAGACAGGGAAATCCCATTACATGTCTTCCTCAATAATTCAGTTATGATTAGAGATAACCACAATCTAAGACATCAACTAATTTGCAAGAGAAATAGGTTGAACATGCAAAGAAAGTAATTACAGAACTATGGTTTTCATTACTTGCAAAACAAGGTAGAGTAACAAGGAGCAGGCAACAAAGAAAGGAGTTTCCAGAGCCTGGAGTTCCTCTGCTTCATCTTGAAGTTGAAAGCATGCCAGTAATGCCCACCGACGTTGCTTTTCAGCCTCAGCCCCCTTGTTGAGCCACAGTGATCTCAAATTAGGACTCCCACCTAGGAAAGAAATCCATTACAGTGTCAACATTGTTGAAGCAAGCTATGGCAAAGTAGGACCATGGCACTTCAGTGAGAAATAATGATGTACTTCAAGTTTGCAAGAATTGTACTGAGCTATAAAGAATATCAGATTTAAGGAAAAGGTAAGTGCTGCTGCTCTGCTGATATTAGAAGAAGTGATCTGATTCTTTGTGAATCGCTCCAGTGGTGGTATGAGGCTACATTTTACAGTGCACAGGATTATAAAGCTGAAATATTTTGCACAATTCCCAAAATAAATTAGTTGATGTAAATGTCGTAACACTGTTGAAAGTTTAACAAATATGTAGGAAAGAGGGAGCCACTTTGCTTTTTCTCATATTTTGATCTGGAATCCAATCAGTTATCTCATAGGAATCCACTTTAATTTTTTTTCGCCATCTGACACTTTCTACCGTGTCAATCACTTTTGTATTTTGCGTGCAGCTACAATTTCAAACATGTACAATTGTCTTCTTTCCTGAAATAGGAAATCTTACAGATGTGGTATTTACACCATCTACCAATAGCCCCACCCCAATGTGATTTTATTCCTTTAGCATGAAAGAGGTCATAAGAGGATCTAATCTGCATATTGGAAATATTCTCAAAATAAGGACACTATAGTTTATTACATTATCTAAGGGGTAATTAGGGAATGCAAAATTTGAATACATGTATGAAAATATTACATGTAATGTTTAACAAGACCACTTTTTATCCCCTTATGTTATACTACATTGCATATATCTTATAATGAGATAATCCCCAAGGAGAGATTCAAAAGTTACTTTTTATTATTTTTACTTAGCTGCCAAAATAATATTGAATATGAAATTAAAATTTGACATCTAATAGTGGATAAATTCTTGCCAGACAGTATTTTAATTCTGTCTTTCAGATAAACCTGGGTACCATTTTAAGACTCAATTGATCAGCTATATTTGATAGCATGTCTTTTTCCCTCTTTTTATCATAACAAACAGAAGCTGCTTTCCCTTCAAGTAAACTACTTGGCTATATAAATGATTACAATGTTGAGATGTCAAACAGTGACTGAAAAAGAGCTTGTTTATTTAGCAAACAAAACTCATTTAACCAAATGGTACTTTTGTCAGAAGATACAAAACAGAAAATAAATATTTTGTCCTTCACCTTTAAGACTTTTTTCTTTCCAAGTGTGAACTGTCTTAAGTTAAGGGCCCCAGGTTCAGAGAAAACGTGTATTTTCCCACTGAAAACTATAGAGTTCAGCAATACCGCAACATGCTCTGTTGCAAGAATATCCAAATACCCCACAATTAAAGGCATAATTTTCATTTTTGAAACACATTGCTTACAATCTTTTTCTTCTCTAAAAATACAGAGATAATATGGGAAATTGCTGCAGAAGCCTTTGTACTGAGAAGAGATTCAGAAATACTTTTAATTAGCAAAATAATATATGAGCAAAAATAATGAAACAGAAAAAGAAGTTTATTATTAAGAGCTACTGTGACCTCTACAGTCTCTTCAGGTAACCTCTACAAGTCACTGAGAGTAATAATGGTGGAATCATATAAATATTTTAGAAGACTTTCTTAAAGGCAGTCACTCAAAGCCTTAGTGAATTCCATCTGGCTTTCTCTTAATAACAATATTTAATATTGCAATCTAGGCTATATGCACACCTTCTCTGATATATAACATGTAATATTGTAAGCTGCCCATCGTTAATTGTGAGATGGGTGGTATATAACTTTGATAAATAAAATAAATACAAACTCAAACTTCAGAAGCCTTTTCCAGATACCTTTGTCAGATCTCATGAGGCAAGTGAATTAAGAAAATTAAGGGCATTTTCAGGAGTATCATACCTGTTCTTGAGAGCTGTCCTAGACAGAGACCCAAACGTGTCTCCACGTTTGAGCCCCAAATAAAGCATGATGATGATGATGGTGTCCAACTATACATGATCCTATATATACAGTGGTGCCTCACAAGACGAGTAACTCACAGGGTGAGAAACTCGCAGGACGAGCAAAAATTTTAATCAAAAAA
>JANHZU010008166.1:17917-32440 GCA_032468055.1 Acrochordus granulatus
GAGAGGGAGGGGAAAAGAGAGAGAAATATTCAGATGCCCTATCTTTCCTGTCTATAGCTGGTATCTTTTTCAAAACTTTTGCAGGCCCACATGCCTTTGCAAAAATGCTGCATATTCAGGAAAGGTAAAATTACCTTGTTTAGTAATCATTTATAGTTATGGCAAGGATGAAAAAGCAACTTTGCAATCAGTCCTTGCATTTACAACCTTTCCAAGTCGGTAAAGCAAAGGACTGCTTGAGTCAGATCATAAACACAGTTAGGATTTCACTTAGCAACTGCTTCACTTAACAACCAAATTACTGGTCCCAGTTTTGGTCACTAAACAAGGACAACTTGTATTGATAGCATTTCATATCTGTTGAGAAGTAAATTGCATTGGTTAAACGTAGAGTGGCACTGTGCCTTGTGATACTAAATGTCATGTTTCCTGCACACTTGCAACTTTGACTGAAACCTTCAGGCATTTCATCCTTGCCTGGCTGATGCATTAGAGCTGAATTCCACTACTCTACTTCTGCAAGTTCAGATCTGACAAGGTAATGATACTACTTTGACTTCAGGCAAAACTTTTTTCATTAGTGAAATCTTTACACTTAACTGAAAAAAAGGGTCTCCTATGTATGCCGGGCTGTGAAATGTCGATCAACACTTTGCAATTATAAATGGATCAAATTCCTTCCTCTGCCTGATTCTCAGGACACAGTGAACTCTGGAACAGAACTCCGTTGCTCATGGAGTGATAATAGGGACATTTGCTGTACAGGAAGGGAAAATGGTAATGACAGATAACACAAGTGAGTTTTAACTTTTTCACCAGACCATTTAAATGGAAAATGTTGGTATATGAACTAAAACTCTGAGATCACAATTATACTGGGTGGAATACTGAAAGCTGAATAGCCAATGAACATCTTTTACTAGTCAGCTTTAGCTGAAGTGGTTTCAGAGACTTTTATTCTAATCTCAAGAAGTAATCTGTTATGATTTCTTCATTTGGTTTTCATCTGATGTTTACGTTCACAATTCATCTCAGTGGGACATTCCACTGTCCCACTGCTTATCATTTTGCACTACATTACTGTCTTAAAACAGGTATTTTAAGTTACTCAAGATTCTGGTTTGCAATGTCCTTAATGTAAGATTCCTACAGCTTATGAAAAACTGAAGGATTGTTGACAGATTCTTGTAAACCAAAAGTGGGGATATAACTACCAGATTCTTCCAAATTAAAAAAGCAAAATCTCAGATTAGGTCCCTACCTCCTCCTCTATACTGTTGAATTATGAAAAATATTTCTATAAAGGTTAGGGCTTCAGTTCATATAGCATATATATAAACTGTACTCATCTCTAGACAAGGATGATGACATGTAATAACACTAACAATGATAGGAACTGGATCTTCTCTAAGCACTTTTCTGTCAAATTTTTATTATTTACTATTGAAAGAACTTTTAGTAAGTAAGATCAATATTGCTAAAGACTTAGCTGTTAAGCTTCCTAGGTAGCATGAAAAGCTTATTTCACTAATACCTCAGTGTTACAGATCCTCTGTCTACCTTACCAAAGAAGATAACATAAGTGTAACAAGAATTACTGCCAGAGAATGGATATACTAGTATGGATGCACACACAGTTATATTGTACACTGAAAAAATGATGAACAAGCTACACCAGCCTTCTTCAAATTGCAACTAGATGACTACTAATTTGGGGACCTGTGGCCCCAGTAAGTTTAGAAAGTAATGCTTCTTCATCTTCTGACCTATGCTTGACTTATTCCTCAGTTGTCTGTTCTTGTATCCATACTGAAAGTAGGAAGGTATTTTATTTCAGTTATACATTCCTTAGCGAAAAATGATTTTCCTATTACAATACGTTCTCAAGATTTATGGTGCTATTGTGAGTATCTCATGAATTAATGAGGAATGATGCATCCACTTCCTCACTATGAAATTAACTGATAATGCCTTGGGAAGGAAATCCAAAGAGTGGCAATGCTGACAATATTAACCTTAAATGAGACACTCCCAAAGGCAAACAGAAAATTAGAGATATTTATGGTGGAAAATTGGGCCAGTTAGAATGTATTAAGATATATCTTTTAACAGTAGATGAACATCTGGAGAGCTTATACAGCATTCAGAATCAGTGTGCTTGTCATTCCTACTTTCTTTCTCTCCTTCGCTTTCACATATTCAGCTGCAGACTCTCTGGAGGAGAGTCTGTATGGATGCAAGTGAATTCATGTCAACTGGAAATCCTCTTTTAAGGGTCTGTGTGACACAGAGAGCTGCACTTGATTTTAAGCAAATAAGAACATTCCTGTCCTTCAGATCTCCAGCTGAAAACATGGAGGATGAAAAAAGAAGGGAGCGGGGCTTTGTGTGTGGTCTCATTCTTTATTTGATTTGAAGTCACTTTGCATTTAGCTGAATACATGAACAGGTCTAGTGTACATTTTCATTTCAGAAATATCATATCATTCAGAGATATTGTAGTTGAAAGTAAGGGACAAGAGATGACAACCTGTATAATTGATTACTTATGCACTGCTCCTTGGGTCCTTTTAATATTTGTTTTGAAATATATTGCATTTTATTGTTTGCTGGGTACAAAAGAAATGGTCCATTGTTTGGGCCAAAAGATTGGAAATAAAACAATGAATTAACTTTTATGAAATTATTTTTTAATTTTACTCCATTTGAATTTTAAAGGGGAAATGAAAAAGGAAAAGAAAGAAAGGACAAGCAGTAAACAGATTATTGAAGGACAAACTGGTCTAGGCCACTTGTTTATTTCACATGGAAACATTTGCTCTCTTATAGATAATGGAGAAAGAATAGTTGGAAAACATGCTAGAAATGGATTTGCTGCATCCAAAGGATAAGCTCCACTAAATGTACAGAACATAAGAAGCACAAAAATCCTCAACTTAATTTCCAGCTAGTTAATCAAGCCATCCAAGGTCACAATAAATTCAGTTCAATCCAACATTGGGAGGACTACCTGCCTGCCATGTTTCCAATGCTACGTGATGAAAAATGAGGAACACCCTGTTTTTCCTCCGGTGTAATCTAAAGTCAGCAAAATGTAAATCTAATTCTGATGAAGGCCTTTTTCTTTAATGTCCCTGTCTTGAGGTCTTCCTTAACTTTGTCGGAAGTTCAGGGTGTAGTCAAAAAAGTCAAGATGGCAGCAGTTGTTTTATGTGTATGAGATATGCAACATACGTAACAACCAGCAGATGCTTTTTTAATTGCAATGTTATGGTGGCCATCTTGACTTTTTTTTTGCTACCCACCCCTGGTTTGGGAGGCATATATCATCCCATGATAAAGGGGGAAAGGCATTCAGTTATATTCTTTTACATTTCTGTTTCAATTCCTCAAGTGCATGAGGATGTGGGACTACTATCATTTTTCATGAGAGAAAATTTCTGCTTTCTCCTTTGAATAAATCTCACCTTACTCATTGCACATTATAAAAGACAATTTAGCTGCTTCAGTTCTGTTAGAAATTATGCATAATGCTTGATAGTTTATTTATACAATACAGGAATTGAGTGGCTACAAAGATCTGTGTCTATATCCAGAAATCTGATTTTGTCTAGATATTGAAGCATATATTTATGGCAATATATAATTGACAACATAATGTATCAATATAATTAAAATGTATTAGTAATGGAGTTAGGATTGGGGCTAGATGCTGTGTTCATAACTATGCATTCCTTCTGGTTTTCCTCTATACATCAATTAATTATACATAAAACTTATGTTTTAAAGAGCACAGAGTCATAAACGGGAACAGAAACACGGCATAACTACATGTTCTATAAATAGTAAATATAATGCTCGCTAAAACAGGGGCTGCATATGTTCACCTTTAAATAAAAAATGCTGTTCAGGGAGAGATAATTTCAGAAGAAAAAGCATTGACAATGAAAGGCTTAAATGATATTTCTCTCTGGTAATTCATTAGCCTAGGTTTAATTACTAATGCCTCTGCTTTAATTCTGGACAGTTACTGTTTGAAATCAGCCTATATCCACACAGAGTATAAGTATTTTTTTCTTTTTTAATACACCTCCAATTTAATGAAACTAAGATAAGGAAAATATAAAACACACTTGCTATTATATGCAAAACAACGATTTCACAAATTATTATTTCATCCAAATCACAGAGACAATCAGAGGCTCCTAGATGGATTTCTTCTTTGCTTTGAAATCCAAGAAGAACCCTTACCATCACTTCTTCACTCTTCTTCTCACCTGCCTTACCTTGTCTAGTTTTCTAAACTGGTCCTTTTAACTCTCTCAAGCTCCCTCAAGCCAAAATCTGCTGGGTTTACTATCCAGCTGTTTCATATCATCTCTCCGCATTCACCTCCAGAGTAACCCCACTTACATAGAATTCCTTCCTTGCAAGTCTAAAGAAGGATTGCTTACTGGCAGAAATGTTACATTATGCATCAGCCACAGACCAGCATCTTCTCTATTGAGGCCATCTCAAAGCAGTTAAGAGAAGAAATAAGCCTCTGCATCAGCAGGGTAGTAGTTTCTTATAGTTAGAAATTTACCAGATTTTCTATTGCAGGATGTTTGTATCCCCTTAAAGGAAGATTATGATAAGGGGTGAAATTCTTACCTTCGAAAATGTTTTCTTCTTTGGACTATATCTTTTTAAAGATTATATTCTGTAAGTCTTTTGGAAACAAGCATTGCTGTATAGCAACTTTCCCACCCCTCCTCACTCTGCAGTGAGTACTTTTAATAAATCCAAATGCTGGTTGAAAAACTTATTTGGCACCAAAGAATAATCACAATTGTCTCCCAGAGTTGCTATCATTGCATTCCCACTATTCAAACAACATTCCGGCATGAGATTGAGGTATGATTTTTTTTTTCTGTAGGTGGAAACCATTGGAGATACTGTTGTAGAACCATCAGTTATTTGTACCTTTCATCCTATTGGCCACCAGCAACATTAGGAGTAGAGACAGCAAGTAGAGATTCCTTTTCTTTCTTCCTTTTTTGTCTTCCCTTGTTTTCCCAGTTGGAATGTCCTTAGGCTTTCCATTTAGCTTATTTCAGATAGTTGTATCTGTGTTCTCCTAAACTGATCCTGAATCATTTAATATGAGGATTCCAACCAAGGCTATCTCAAACATTTTATCTTCAGGAATTATCCTTTGCCATCCACTATTCCTGTCCCATAATTAAGAAAATGCCTTTTTTGTCAAAGGCCTTATATCTCAAGGAGAATGCCTTGATGACTATGACAACAAAACCCAGGCAAGAGAATGATTAAAATGTTTCAACAAAGCATATGCATCAAAATGATTACAGTAATTGTTTGATCGGTTTTAAATGCATCAAGTAATTCTGCTTTGGATTTGGCATTTAATAATCCATGTAGAGAATGTGCAGCTCTTGATGCATAGCTGATGTTATTAACTACAAAGAGTGGATAGCTTATTATATTTTTATCATGCTTTTCATCTTTGCATGATTTCCAGGCAGTTTGCATATTGTACATTAGGGCCTCATTGAGCAATATGTCATAATTATGATTCCCATTTCTTATGTGCTTGGAATAATTCCTGTGCATTTCCCACACTGCTCTTTTTTGCTTCCAAAACAGAAGCTGTAACACTGTTATCCAAGGTCTGATTTTGAACATATACAGGGTTTTCAAAAGTAGATTGTATATGTATTCATAAACACACACACACATATACACACACAATGCAAATAGCAAATGTCTAGCTTTGATCTTTGTTATGGCAGAAAGTGTTAACATGGAATCCATGCTGTTTATCTCCTTGGGCTATGTTCTGAATTGCATAGCCAGCCCCCTGATCTACAGCAGAAATTGTGTTTAATATACCCAAGGGCATTCGCAGAAATTGAGCCAAAGGGATTATTAATAACATGCAGATGATGTGGTACTTCCCAGCCACCTGGCAAGATCAAAAGAAAGAGTGTGAATGAGAAAGTGAACATTAAATTGCTATAAGTTGCTGTAGACATCAATCAGTTCAGTTTTATTGGCAGGGCTTAGTTGGATGAAAGGTTTGACTTATCAGACATTTTAGATTAATATACTTATTCAGACCTATATAGAATTATCTAGGAAATATATGGAGACCCAAATCTGGACATCTCCTAATGGGCAAAGTAGCTGACAGAAAATGCTTAGATTAGAAAAACATACAAAATATGTATGTTAGGGAAAAGCTTGCACCAAAATACATTTTCCTATAGAAAAGATATTTGCAAAATATTTATATCTTAGAAGTACATGAAAAATATATCAACTGTTTCTGCTGAATCCAGGTTAAGCAGTATATGTACTCAATAAGATGAAGAATTCAACAAAATCAAAACCAAAAGTTAAATATAAAGTGGTACAAGATGCAAAGAAAAGAGAAGGATTGTGTTTACTGGATTTAAAATTGTATTTCGTTGCTTGTTGTGTGGTCTCAATAAAAAAATTGATGTTAATGAGAAAATAAGGGACTTTTAGCAGGTCAAAACCTAAGTTTGGATGGTGTGAGTTATTTATCGTATGATAAAATTAAAGCTAAAGTGAACTTCAAAATAATTTTACTAGATGTGCCATATTGAGAATATTGGAATAGATATTGTATAAACCCAAGTTGTGCCTGAAAACACCTTTGTGGATCTCAGCTAAAGAAGTGTATTATAAAAGAGAAATCTTTACCACAATGCATACTTTTACTAATTATGGATTAGTAAAAATGTAGGTAAAGGAATTATGGGCAACAGGCTCATCTATATTCCAGCAAGGTGGGAAAATGCAGACCAAAAGATTGAATGTATATTTCATTGATGGCTTCACTGACTGTTCACTTCATTGTAGAATTTAGCATTTTGGGGAGGAAGTAGTTGATGCTGGAATCAATGGGGCTGGAATCTGCTAAGGGATGTTTAGGTCTTCCTTCCTTCCTTCCTTCCTTCCTTCCTTCCTTCCTTCCTTCCTTCCTTCCTTCCTTCCTTCCTTCCTTCCTTCCACAAGAACAATGCCACCAGTTTTCAACAATTGTGGTTAGAGATAGCTGCAAGGGCTTTCTAATTATGTTTGTGGCCTCAGATCTAATATTACTCTTCTCTGTTATAGTTAAAAACATCTTTGATGAATAAAAGGTTCATTTCAGTTTCTTTGTAGAGACTAGAAATGAGTGAAGTTTAATGAGGGACATTTGAAATGCCCCTTTCCTGGCTTGTAAATCAAGCCTTGTTGAATTTGATCTTACCTTTTTTTAAATTGTTCTGACACAAAATTAAGTTTGTATCTTCAGCTGTTAGAAAGTCCTCTGTGAGGGGCCCCACAGTGAAATTCTTACTTTAGCATAGAGGAAATATGAAAAAGATTCTATATGACCCTCATTTGGTGATAAACTTACAAATATCATCACCTATATTTTAGGAGATATCCAGTGGGGACTAAACTTATGTTATTTTTCTCATGGAAGATGAATAGCTTCAAGGATTGGAGTTTTTGTTTTATTCCTCTTAAGAAGTGATCAAGAGGCTCACTTGAAAAAAGTTTTGTTAATTTTATGGGCAAGGAGAGAATGTATACATATATTTCTCAGATTTCATCTGTGATAATTCCTATATCAAATGACCTAACCTACACCATTTTTAACGTTATGACAATTTTTCCACCGCATTGATGTATAAAAATATACAATATATTGAGAGAAAATGCCTCCTAAGTGCTTGTTTCAATGGACTGAAATTTCAATTAAGGAAAACAAATAGCAGGAAATATATGGAACAAAGTAGGGACATAAGTGGAAAAATATGACCATCAAATAGGCCAGACACTGTCAGATTTATCAATATCTATTGGGTGCTATTGTATGGAATTTTCCCTGCTTTTAATCTGTACACAAAATGAGGCATGCAAAACTTTGCCTTTAGCTGAAAAGGAGAAGTGGAGATGCAGTGATGGATAAAAATGAGGCTTAGTTTTGTCATATGATTCTACTTACAGATCATCAAGGGGTAAGTACTAGTTAGTCTTGCAATCATGCATGAATTTGAATTTGAACCAGTTTTGTCCACTGAGGTCAATGGAATTGAATCAATTACATGCAAGCACATTTAGTTTACAAAATAATGGATTCGGCTTTTAGTTGGAAAACCCATTGATCTTTCTTGTCTTTTTCTTCTTTATTTGTTCCATAGATTTTTTTTTGTCACAGCCAGACTTTCACTGAGCTAATTTTGATTGCTATTGATAGTTGCAGAATACAGTAAAGGAAGAAAAGCAAAAATGCATATGTTGAGACTGAAATTCAAGAAGGGAACCAGCTGGAAATGTCCAATATATTTCTGATGCTTGTCCCCCAACAAGCAAAAATGGTTTTATCTTCTTCTTGACAAAGTAGAATGTTTTGTTTGCATTAATAAAAGAAAAAGTATATTATGAGAAGCCTAAAGAAAACAATTCTGTTCTGGTGTATTTTATATTAATTATGTAGGCTCATAATTTTAAGAAGGATGAAATGACAGAGTAGGATATATGCGTTTTCTTATCATCTGAGAATATCTAGTTGGGCAGCTGTAGTTGATGTACAGACTGAACTAAAGTGATTGCTGTATTATGACCTGGGAAACCTATAGTAAGTTGAATTGTCATCCTAACCTCACTCTAGACAATTTAAATGAATAAAGTTCTTGCTATGCCTGCAGACATTGCTATGCTTAATTCCCAGAAACTCCAGCTCAAAGTTCTCAGAAAATGTTGTGAACTAGAGCAGAAGCACAGTACAGTGCAATGGTTAAAAAATTGAACTGACTGAACTGACAACTGAACTGACCTGGGTTCTTATCCTATTCTTAGCCAACGGAACCTTTTGGTTGCTTTGGGCCAGTAATTCTGGATTGCCATTGAAGGTATTGCTGCTGCATGGAAAAACAGAAAAAGAGAAGGCTGTATACAGGCAGTCCTTGACTTATGACCACAAATGGGACCAGAATTTCCATTGCTAAATTGTTAAATGGGTTGGTAAGTGAATAACACCCAATGATATTTTTGCCATGTTTGTTCAGTGAATCACATGGTGATCAAATGAATCTGGCTTCCCCCATTGACCTGACTTGTCAGAAGCTGGCTAGGAAGGTTGCAAGTAGCCATGACCCTGGGATGCTGCAATCATTGTAAACATGTGCTGGTTGCTAAGTGCCTGAGTTTTGATCACATGACCATGGGAATGCTGTGATAGTTGAAAGTGTGAGGACCAGTTGTAAGTCACTTTTTCCAGTGGTGTCGTATTTTCAAATGGTTGCTAAGTGAATGGTCGTAAGTGGAGGACTACCAGTATGTTGCTGTCTCTAGCTTCTGTTCAACAGGAAAGGTATGCAACCAAAAAACACACATGGATACAAAGGCTCATCTGAGACTCTGAATTGCTACTGCAGAGAAGACTATTTTTAGGGGGAACGTAGACAAATCGCCTGAATTGGTATCATGCAATGTTCAGTGCTAGAGCCTAAACTTCACCTGTTAGTAAGTGAATATATATTCTTTATTATAAAAGACAGTCTGTACTTCAGAAAGCTGTCCTTTAGATTTATTTGTTTTTCAATTCTTTTGTCTTCTATTTTGGTCATTTAATTTGTACCATACATACTCTACATACACAGAGAGTCTCTGAAAAGTACAGAAATTGAACTGCATTTTTTTAAAAAAATGCATATACTGATTTTGAATATTTATTTATAATATGCATTTGGATACTGTATTATTTATAATATGCATTTTTGTAAAGTTTTTCCTTGGTTTGACTCTTGAATTTTCCTTTCTACAGCAAATTTATAAACATAAACAATGTGAACTTTTTCCAAATTTGCTCCCTTTTCAGATTTGTCCTTTTTGTTTTCGAGGAAATATGGTCACTATATCTATTAGCCATGAAGAACAAATGTAGGCCAGTATTTCAAAGATTTTCTAAAAAATCTATAAGGTCATGGGGCATCATTTAGGGCATGGTTAGGCAAAGACCAATAACAAAGATTTCTATTTACACCAAAAGCTACCGTACTATATGAATCAATTGTTATTTTGTGTTATCTCCCACAGATACATATGCCTACCCAATGCTAAACAATTTAGCATTCAGGAATCTAAAATAAGAATTCTCATAAACCTATATTTACAAAATTTAGAGATTCAGAAATAAATTATTACAACCAAGTTTCTATCTTTATTTTAAATTAACTTTCTGAAATGATGTATCATTAAATAATGTGTGGAATCACCCAATTACATACCCCACCTCACCCCAGTTAAATTTTCATCTTAAAAAGCATGGGAATTCAATTTGGGGGAAATGTAAGGGCTTTTTAAATTAAATGTTAAAATCCCCACCAAAAATTAAGTATTTATTTACAATTGGATTATTGCATATACTCCTTGCCATAGAAATGCTTCCCATTCCATTTCTCTTTCTGCGGATTGAGATATCTATTACATGCCAGTTGCCCATTCTGCAGCTCTTCCTCTTTCTCCCAAGGTCATTCCCACATACCATTACAGAGGTTAAATAATAAGACTAATAAGAGATTCATTTTGATTTTGACAGCATATACATTTAATAAATAAATAAATAAATAAAATAAATAAATAATAATTCTCATCAACCTATGTTGATGTGCAGAAGGAGGCAGGGATGAGGCAGGAGTTTCCCCTGTGAATATGGGAAAGCTGGTTCACAGCACCTTGAGGAGCTCTGCAAACCCCTGGTCCCTGCACCTCACTTTGAAAATCAGTGCCTTATCAAATATCCAAGGGGTTCACACCATTTATAATATATTTGGTACATAACAAATGCTAAGTGCTTTGTTAAATGTACAACTAAGATACAAGATGATGATTATCTGTATAATCTGACAAACATCCTTCCAATATTCATTCTATATTAGTCAAATAAAAACATCTGACAGAAAAAAGAAGGAAAAAGTACATTATACCTGGATTTCTAATGCCTTCATTTACAGCTACTTCAGTATTCCATTAATCGGAGTATTTTAAAATGTAAAGCAGATAAGAAAAAACACAATGGGACTTTTGCTAATCTGATTTCATATGTGAGCGAAAAGAAATGCTAAAAGTAACAACCAATAAAATTGAATTTGAGACAGTTGATGATAAATGATTGAGGTTTTCAAATAATTGCCAACATTTCACTCACTGAGTTCAGCCAATGTCTTCATATTACAGAAATCAAGCTTGACTATTTTGTGGTTATTGGCACAGTCTTAACTGCAAAATTGCTCTTATAATGGATTTGAGGATCATGCCATTTGCAAACTTATCTCTTCTCTCTCTTTCTAATGTTTAACAGGACAATGAAATTATATCCTTTTTTAAAGTATACGTTTCATTTCAAATTTGTGGGAGAATTTTAGAGATGGTTATGGATGGTGGTGATGGAAATCAAATGCTGTAAGCGAAGCAAGCTTTTATACAAATTACAGCTCAAACGAGGTGGGGGGATAAAACTTATTCCTGAAAATAAACATTTATTATATTAAAGTGCAGTTATATGAGATGAAAGTAACTTCTGTTTTATGTTAATAATATTGTACTATATTTTTAAGAAAACCCCCCCTCTTCCAAGAAATTCAATAAATACAGGAGTACCCATAATATGTGTTTGTGTGTGTGTATTAAACTAGGCTCCAGTGAATTTACTGCAAGTGTCCATATCACTACAATCTAAGCATAACCCAGCTGTGTATAATTCTAAAAACATAAGGAATATATTTCAGATTTGACTCAAATGTTTGACCAGCATAATATTATCTGCGTCTCATAATCATACTGAGGATTATTGTAATTTTATTCTGAGAATCAACTGTTGGCCTTACCAATACCCAAAATAATCTGGTAAGAAGTCTAGGTTTTATGTGTGCAGAAATGAAATCTGCTAACATCTTTGCTCAAGAAATAGCAAAATTACAAAACAGGATCTATTCCTTCCTTTTCTGTGTTTTAAAAATGCAAACCCTACACCTGCAGTCTGAAAGATTCTCGAATGCTCTGCACAATTAAATATCATTGCAATATGAAAACCTCAGTTGAGAATCACGCACATACTCGAAGCATAGTTAAACTGAAAGCAGTAAACGGAAGTATTCAGCCAGCCTAAAATGCCATCTGCTTAAAATGCCTGAGTCATTTTAACCTGGTGGTGGGTTAAATGCAATTCAGAGCCAGCATCCTCTCTTGTAAGGACAATACAGGTCTGGGATATTATCATGCATCTCTTCTAAATTAAGGAACTTGGAGAAGTTTCATCTTAATGTGTGGGCTTTGGCGTAGAATGAAGTGTTCCTTCGTACATGCGGCTTCCAAGTCTTCGAAAGCTTTACAATCCATGCATGGTCTCTAGGATCTCCTGTCTTCTCTAGCTGCACACTTTTTGTCAAGAGAGACCTTCTCCTTCTCCTAGGAAGCTATATAACACCCAATTCGCCCTTCAAAAATGCAACCAAGGCATTCCATTGGCAAATGCCTCTATAGAAACCTCGTATCCACTGCAGCCCAAGGCAAAATGACAAATGAACAGTGTTGAGAGGTGGGAAGGGTGTGTGCCTAGAAAAAACTGTGGTCTGTCTGTCATCATCCATGAGGTATCATAGCACTAGGTATTCTTTTGCATTCCAATCAAGAATATATTTTCTGATTGAGCAACAGCTCCACAGCTAACAGCACATTATGATTTTTGAGGCATCCATAGTGAGAGTGGTTGTAAAAAAATAAAAGCAAGATGGCAGCTATGACTATAGAACTGCACCTTTTCTTACCTGGGTAAGAATTACCATTTCTAATCTACAGATGTGCTGTGTTTTCAGTCAGAAGCCAAAAAGATGCTTTGGAGAGCATGTGGATATCCATGGAACACCTCTCAGGACCTTTTCAAAGAAGATACTTCTTTTTGGAAGCTGCACAATCCCTTATTTGATTCTAAGGAGATCCAAAGAGGCCCAAGATGCGACAAGGGGCTTTGGAACAGGCAAGGGGATTTGTTGATGCCTCCTTGACTCAGACTGTCGTTCTGACAGGCTCACAAGCATAGCCGCACTCGCTTTGAACCACTGTTCTGACTTTGGATATGAAGTGCAGCTCATCTGTAAATCTGAGTGGGTGTTCCATTCTTGGATTTGAGTGTAAAGTACTAAGCAACTTCAATCTAATCATTCTTCCCTTTCTGGGGAGGGATGGTGACAGTCAAAATAGTGAACAATACATATACAAATATATGCCATCTGTAGTTCTGTCCATTGAGACCATCTTTTTATTGTGCCAGTGAAAGTAGACAACAAACTCCCTCGTTCTCTTGCTTTTTCTACAGAAGTAAATTGCAAAAGGTTTGGGTAGTATAGAAGAAAAGCAGCAGCTGAAATAGTTCAGACAGCACATAGTGGAAACATGGAGTGTGACTCCAGTCACTGCAAGAGCCCCAGTGAAATATGCATTGTTGATGTGGAATTTAATGTAAGTTTGAAGGTGTTTTAGTGTGGCCCAAAAGCAGGTCTTATTCAGTTAAATTGAAATTACTTCCCAGTAAATACACTTCGATGAAGTATTGCTATAAAATCACTCTGCTCAGTACAAGAATCCAAATTGGAGACACCATCGGAGACTGAGCACATCTAGTGAATGGAGAATTCATCAGTTTATTTATTTTAAATCACTATTAATTTATCAATAGTTCATGCATTCCACTATTGAACAGCTCTCACTGTTAGGAGGTTTCATATAAATCTGCCTTCTTATAACTTATATCTGTTATTCCATGGAACAATAAGGAGCAGCTCTTGACTTTACTCTCTGTGACATCCTTTCAAATATTTGAAGAACGTTATCAGGTTCCACTCAGCTGTCAGTTTTCTTAGTTAATCATTTCTAACTCTTTCTATTTCTCTTCATAAAATGTAGTTTTGGTTCCTCTCATACTTATTGGCCTTTTTCCAAATCTGTCCTGGTTTATCTGAATCCTTAATGTATACTCCCCTGATCTGGTCACAAGATTCAAGCTGGGGTTTGACCAACATAAAAAAAGTAGATCCATGGACCTGTAATTATGAGAACTTTGTTGAATCATCTTAAAACTGTATTTATCTTTTTGGTGTCACATTCCTGACTCATATTCAATATGCAGTTTTTTTTTCAAAGCACTCCTTTTCAAAAAGACTGTGACCAAACAGAAAACAGCACATTCTCTGTTTTCTGATTTCTAAGTGACCATTTCTGCATGTATCTCTGTAATTTTAATCCTGTTATTGTCAGCCCATACCTATAATCTATTAATATAGTTTTGCATTTTATTTTGGTATTCTAAAGTATTATCTATACATTCAGTGCTGCAAATTAATTGTTATAATTAAAAATAAAAATGTTGGACAGTACAGGGCCCAGGACTGGCCTGTCTTCCAATACCGAGTTGTCTTCCTTTGGAAATAAACATCTGTTTTT
>JANHZU010008166.1:82442-101471 GCA_032468055.1 Acrochordus granulatus
ACCCAGACTGAAAAGGGTCCAGAAAATCCGTTTCCTCCAGGATCCTCTGCAGCTGCCAGGAGACCACTTTCTCAACCACCTTGCCCATAAAAGACAGGTGGTGGGAGACTGGCCAATAATTATCTTAGCAGGTGGAGTCCAGCAATGTTTTTTTTTAACAGCGGGCGAACCAGGGCCTCTTTAAAAGGTCCCAGAAAACCCCCCTGTTGCAGTGAGAAGTTAATCACTGCATGGACCCACCTGCTAGTCACCTCTGGAGTCTTTCACCAACCAGGAGGGACAAGGATCTAACTGGCAAGTGGTCGCATTGACTGCATCGAGGACCCTGTGCACTTCCTCAGGAACAATAGGATCAAATTGATCCCAGATTACTGGGCAAGACTCCTCCCTTGGCATCTCCACTGGTTCTGCCTCGCAACCAGCGTCCAACTGCGACCAAATCTGAGTGACTTTATCTGACAGGTGCTCCGCAAAATCTTATAAATAAAATAAAATAAATTTTATTTATTATTTTGTGATAATTTATTTATTATTTTGTGAGAAAATCAATCATCCCATCCTTGATAATGCAGAATCTGTTTTTCTTGTTGCCTGGTTCTTTTAGAGAACTCTGATATGCAATGGAGTTGTCTTCCATTTGGTATAATATCCCAGGACATGTATGATTTATTATTTTTAAAAAATGTGAGAAAGTAGTATTGGAAGGCATATCAAGTACCCTTTTATCAGATAAATCTCTCATGACTAGGGATGTGTAGCTTAGGAAAATTTTGATTGATTTTGCTGTATCCATTTTTTGGGGCAGGATTCCACTCTGTGGTAGGCTTACAAAATATTTTTCCTTGGCAAATCTCTCTTAACTCCCACAGCCTTTCATATGCGATTTCCCCTAGGATTTGAAGTGTCTTAATATAAAGCTCCCTGAAATACCTTTTAACTCAAATTTCCCAAATGTCATTCTTTTTAAATAATTATTTTTAAAGACATACTTTTTTTCAATACATCAAGGAAAGGAATGAATCCATGATGCATTATGCTGCTGTGGGTCTGCAAAATTTCACAAGACCACTGAAAGATAGAATTGGAGTATTCTGCGTATCTCTGCAGCTGCTGAGTAGCCATCCAGATATAAATGCAGCCTCATATAAATGTTAAGGACCCATTTTACTAGAGAAGAACAATCACTGTTTGTATGTCTTTTGAAGTCATAAAGTTGCATTGCATCTGAAAACATTTGTACTGTAAATGGGAGGGGGAGGCACCGAGAGCATTCAATAGGTGTTCATAATTAATATGAACAGGATATAGACTCCTTACAGATAAAGAAATCAATATTTTTTTTCTCCTTGAATTTTAAATGGAGACCTTAAGGAAGTGGAGTAGTTAAGAAAACATGACTGAATACTAGTGTGGAACGTTTAATTTCCCTTCTTAAACTAGTTCAAATGGTGAAACATCATATCCAAATGTAATAAGATATAAAGGCAATTACACTCCAGAGACTGCATTCCCATGTTTGTAAGAATCAAAGGCTTGAAAAGATATCCCAAAACTGCAGAAACAGACTGTGCATGGTGAAACTTTGCAACACCACCTGCCACATGATTTACGCAACAGATTTCACAGCAGTTAAATTAGGAAACCATTTGTCCATTCTCAAAGTTAGAGACAAAGCACCCTATCATAAATGTTGTATACTGGATACAGATTGAACAATTCATACTATGTTTGTCATAAAAGGTTGTCTTGGAGATTCGGACAACAACTTGGAAGTTGGCCAAGAGTATGGCCCACTCTAGGGAATGCTTGGAACTGGCCTTGTTACTTTGAAATTACTGCTGCAGCTTTGGGAGCCATTTGTTCTAAAATTTCTCAGAGTTCTTTCCCAAATCCTTATCACCAAGATTGCTACTTGAATAATGTCTTAGCTGTATAATCTCCTTTTTATTGAGTGGATGCAATGTATATTTCTTTTGGAACTGCCATTTTGATCAGACAGTGCCTCTGAATGTAGAAGTGAACAAAGGAGCATTGCTAAATCGTTCCCCTCCACCATAAAGTCATACTGCCAACATCCCTGAAAAGCCCATTGTCCCTAGGTCCATATGGCTGCTTTTAACAAATAGCTTTCATGGACACATAAAGGTTTCTATGAAGTCACAAGGACGCAAGCTAAAATATAAGGAGACTACCTCACCTTATATTTATAACCTATCTGTAACTCCTGTGTATGGTCTTAAATTAGAATGTCTCCAAAGACATAATAATGTCCATGTTTGATTTCTTTGATTAGATGGGGCTTCTTGTTTGGCTCCAGTTGATTTCTCTGGAGATTTGTACTAGAATCATAAAATTATGGGACTTTGGAAGTCTCCAAGCCAACACAACCTGTGCAAGAATCCTCATACCTTTCTAGACAAATGGCTGTCTGGTCTTTCCTTGAAAACCTCTAGTGATGGAGCATACACAGCTTCTGGAGTGAGGCAATTCCATTGCTTAATAGCTCTCACAGACAGGAAAATTCTCCTAAATTCAAATTTGGATTGCTCATTATAGAGCTTATCCTCAGCTGCTAAGGAGAATAAATCTGCTCCTTTTCTATTATTGTAGTTCCTGCAAAGAATCACAGCAGGTAACAGCATCTCATGAATCTTGGCTGATCTTGGAAATGCCTAATGTCAGATCTGGTTATTATTAAGATACAGAAGCTTTGGGAAATTGCATGGCTGTGGCAGGACTGTTAGTCAAAAGATATGCTGGCTCTTTCATAACATTTATAATATGGAACTAAAAGGCCATCAATTCTTTGCTGTGCCTTTAATTTTGAGGGATAATTTTATGAGCTTCTAAGTGAGGCAGGCCATTAATTTGGGAAGAAAATATAAATCCACAAATTGACTATACATACACACAATATTAGGTGATAGAGAAAGATCAGAAGACAGCAAAGGTGATAGATGTTACGGTGCCAACTGATAGCAACATCAGGAAGAAGGCATATGGAAAGCTGGAGAAATAACAGGGCCTAAAGAAAGTAACTTTCCTGGTTCCTAGGCTAGTGCCTTAACCATGATACCAAAGTCTGTCTGTTTGTCTATCTTCTCTGTAATAGCTTTTATTCATTTGGGTTTGAATGTTTGGATGCATAATCACTTCTTTTTGGTTTGGATCTTGCTTGGAGAGAATATATGCTTTTAGGGTATGTTTATTTTCCAAATTTTACATATGCCTAATGCACTTCACTAATCTGCTCATTTTGTGACTCTTTTGAGTTGCAGATCTGGAAGTGATAGATTAAGGTATGTGGGCAAGCAAGCATATAAATAAATAAGCCTGTGAATTAGTTCAAGGCCTGCAAATTGGAAATTATGATATGTGCCAAATCAATTTCTTATCCTTCCCTGTTCTACAGATATTTGAATGGAAAAGTTTAAGTTTGGGAATGTGCCCAAAATCCACCATTCATGCATTAATCTCATCTCTGTTGACTACATAACAAAGGAAAAATCTTTCAAGTCTTCCCATCACCAGTCTGTACCCTCTGGATCTCTATGAAATTATCACATTGGTAAAACAAAAGGTTGAATTCCTGTGTAGACAAATTTCATGCCACTCTTCCAGTTATGAAACAGTGTGAATTAGTGCTTGAGTCCTGTTGTCAGGCTGTTGGTTCAATATCAAAAGGATTGTATTTTTCCTTTTCACAGGGAAAAATCTGCTATTATTACTGAACATGAAGCTATCTACATTAATGTGCCAAAAATGTTTAATAAATGATATGCAAAGTAAAATGATTATCTGCCTGGTAAAGTATTAACTACTGGTACCTACCAGTAATTTTTATGTTTAAGCAATTACACCTGTACAAAGAATTGTCAATTTATCTTGAGTGAATTAAAGCTTAATTAACTTCACATCCTCTTAAGATCATTGATCTGAGGACAGCATGCTAGTAACTGAAAGATGTTACTATTGCCACTACCAGTTAGTTCCTCAGAATATGCACAAGCTGTTTTATAAGCTATTTTTTCTCTATCTGTAGTTGTTACTTGCAATAACATACTCTTCAGCCATCTATTATTATTTCCTACATGGATCACTAAGAAATCATGATGACTTCATTTTTTTCATACTAATTTTATTAAAAATTACAATTAAAAAGATAAAACTATTATAAACTAAAAAAAGAAAAACAAAAAATAGAAAGTAAAAAAAAGAAAAAGAAAAGATGTATAAAGAAATGACTTCTCACTTCATCCCTTCATTGAATAAGCAATTTTAATGACTTCTCACTTTCACTTAAAATACAACAAATGATAGTTTTTTCCCCCCATATCCCATCTCTTCTATATAAACAACTTCTTAAAACCTTGCTGATCAGTCTTCATCAGCAAAAGTCCATTAAGGGCTAGTAGAGATAGCAAGATAATTATTTTAACCTTGATCAAAGAAACTAACTTTATATTCCATCCTTTTACTTTTCACAATCTTGATCTTTAGTTCCTTCAAATAATATCCTAGAACTTGATTTCTTTTCATTTTTTTGTTGTCCAATCTCATAAAATTTTTCAATGTTTTAACAGATCTCTTTTGTAAATCCAATATAGGAAGATTATCCAGGTCACTCTCTTGGTTTGTTATTTGTATATCCCCTTTAATTATTAAGTCACCAGCTAATTTATCTATGTCCAATGTAGCATCTTTTTTCATATCATTTTTAGGCTGTCATTTTTAAATCCACTTTCATATCATTCTTTCTTGTCCAGTAAAACTTATTCCTCTTCCATACATTTTTAAACAATCTGTCTATAGAAGCAGAGTCTCTTAAAATTAACATCTTAAAATTAACATTTTTTATTTTGTTTTAATGGGGGGTTTATTTTTATTTTAATTGTTTTTAATATTTTTTTTATTATTGTTAGCCGCCGACTGTCTTCAAGATTTTGGCGGCATATAAATTTAATAAATAAATAAATAAATCTGGCTCCATTGCTTAAAAATATCCCTTGGTGTGTCAAATGTAAAGATATTGTGCTCTATTTTGTATTTGTAAGTCAAATTTAAGTGTTCTCATTTCATTATAATCTTTAGTTTCTTCTAGTTCCCTCTAGGGTTCAACTTTTAAATTCCCATCCTATCATATGATCTTTTTTAAGAATTCAAAACAAAAGCATTTTCCTACAGAAGTGATTCTTATAATTAACTAAAATTAATCTGGACCCTTATTCTGTTTATAATTTTTAATCACCTTTTTGCTGTTTATCCCAGAAAAAAAAATTCCTAAACTTGTGTTTCAAACTTTCATTAAGGATTGAAAGAAACTCATCAAGTGCCATAAAACCTGTCAGTCCAAATGTTGTAGCTGAAAAGCAGTAAATAAGCAATTTCAAAAAGTTATTAGAAAACTAAATATGCAATACAAATTGTAAAAAGAAGCTTTGCTTTAATTTATAATAGCTGCCTTTACGTACACAGTTCATTTTCTGAAACAACCAATTAATCAATCACTCTGATTTCATCTAAAGTCTTGGTTTATTTTTTTTTCTCAGCATGTATATCTAGTCAGAACCTTAGTACTATTACAGTTCATATATATGGCAATTTTTATTACATCTAGACATTATAATTTGTAAACCACCAAGAGTCACAGAAGTCAGGTTGCATATACAATTAAATTATTAATATATGCCAGCAATGTCATATCACAGTTGTGTGATATGTGAAATATATATGTGAAATCACAGCTGCCAGTTCTTTAGCTGGTGTTGGCCTTCATTTGAAGTGAATTATTCCCAAGAATCATAGGATGGTATAATGTAGCAGCAAAGTATGTATGCAGATTCAAGCAGTCTGGCCTTTTGTAATTGACAGATGGAAAATCTGTTCCTGCACAGATTTTCTAGTCCATCCAAGGCTTTTTGGTATGGCACGCAGTGTTCTGATTGGGACCAACTTTCAACTTTCACATCTTGATACTTCATGACCTTATCCTAATCTTTGCCTTCTCTTCAACTATCCTATGATATTGCCACATCTATTATACCCACTTTCTTCTTTTTTGTTGTTCTTTTAATTGCCAAGACTTTACCCATTTATATTTGGATACCCCAGAATATTTTAACCTGCTAATGTTCAACTACTTTTTCAACTCTGTGTTCCCATCAGTTTTTCATTACTGCCATACAATCATTTTTGCTCTGCTTTTTCAGTTCTTGTCTTAATTACATTAGTTTGAATAGCTTGCTCTTTCAGCTAAAATCAAGCCTTCATTTTTTTTTTAATATTACAGTTGTAAGTCACTGGCAGATTTTATCTTACCTTAATTATTATTATTATGTGTGATAATCTCCAGAAAGATTCACAGTTGAAGTCTTGTAGAAACTTAATTCAAGTCCTAACCAAGGACCTAAAGGTAGGTCTAAGAATATGGGCAGTTCCAAGCAGGATATTTTTTTGAGAAACTAGGGTGTTCAGGTCTGATTAATTCAGTATTTCAGATATCAAGGAAGTCCTTTAGGCTCCAGTCATGATTGGTATAACAACAGATTTAGTTTCCCACAAGCATTCAACTTTGAATTGCAAATCCCAATATTTCTTAATTTTTTCCAATTGTTTTTCCTCAGTCCTAGCATCACATAGAGTAGCAACATCAATGACCCAGACTTTCTCCTTTTCAAAAAACTGTTATATCAGGCATGTTATGAACAAGATGCCTGTCTGTTTGGATCTTAAAGTCCCAAAAGATCTTAACCTGTTCATTTCCCAAAACCTTCTCAACTTGATGGTTCCAGTAGTTTTTGCTACTACTGATACTATTATTATTTTGCCTTGCACTGCCACTATATTCACTTCTCAACTCCATAGAAATAGTATGAAAGCAACATGTGAATGCCTCCCTTCTGCCAACTTGAAATACTGAGAATAACCAGCAAAATATTTAGTTTGCCCTGAATTATTGTTTAGTAGCCCGTTGTTCCTACATAGCAGGAAAAACTTCCTCCCTCAGACTCCACATTAAGAAAACAAAAGAAAGTTAAACAAAACAAGCAGTTCAGAGAAGGGAAAATTGCCAAAACTCTTCCCAATTTCAATGGTGCTCCTATTTATCAACTACTGGGGAGATCTGCAAGCCACTGAATCAGTGTTTCCATGGAAGATAGGAATGAGATAAGGCAAAAGTCCTCTGTAAAGGAAAATAAAGACATAATGTCTAAAAAAACCCCAAATCCTAGTTTTAGTTACAACCCAATGGAGCTGAAAATAAAATCAGCTCAGCTTCCAACACTGACAGAACATCCAAAAGTATCACAAGATTTGGAACTGTTTTCAGAGTGGCTCAAAATTCTTCTCTCTAAAAGTATGTAGTAACCTGTTTCAGATGGATATGGGAAGAAGATGGAAGCTTAGTCTTCTAAGCTTGACTCAATTGCACAACATTCACAGATTCACAACCAACATGCATTCAAAAAATATTATTGATGTTAATTGGTTAGTTGTTATATTTTTTTGTCAGTCTTGTTGTGCGCCAGCCAGAGGCACACTTAAAGACAGATGGCTATATAAATATACTAAATAAATAAACAATAAAGGACTTTTTTAGCCTTATTTGAGCAAACAACATGCAGTTTGCTAGCCATTTTAGTTGTTTCATGTTTTTAAATGAATTTTTATGTTCCACAGTCTCCATCTGGAGAGTCAAGTGGACTACAGTGCTTTCTACTACTGATCCTTAATGTATGTAAATGTCCTCAAAAACGTTTGACAATAGTATCATTGTTAGCATCAAAGAAAAGGTTGGGAAATGGCTCAAAACTCATTCAGTCAATACTAGGCCTTATTGTAGTGGAATGTAGTCTGAATTCCCAAGATGGAAGGGCTGAATTCCAGAGGACCAAGAAACAGTGAAGTTTAGATAGTTTGCTTGCCAGAAAGGTAGAGGATCAAGGTAGCTCCTCCATAAAACTTCTCAGAATATATTTTTAATGATGCAAATATTGCTTTAGTTTGGCAAGTTTTCTGTCTATAGGTGAGGAACAATAAAGGAAACTAATTAAAAGTAACTTTGTATGTCTCTCATAGTTTTTGGAGGTTGACATTTATGGTTTCATCAAGTCCTGGCCCAATGCACTGAATTAGGGAACAACAGAAACATAAAGGCCATTGATCTAAATATCAAATGATAGGATGTTCATAACATAAGATAAAAAAAGTCAAGATGGTGGCCAAAATAGTGCAATAGAAGTTCCACCTGTTTTCATATGTGATGTGTGTATGACAAACATAAAATACAGGCAGAGTTTTGATTGCACCTTTGTGGCTGCCATCTTGACTTTTAACTGCAGACTCCCCTTTATGACAGTCTTGAAAGCACCTTTAACACATAGAGAATTGTCCTGATTTCCAGGAAGCCTCCCTTCTGCTTGTTCTTCTTTTCAGAATAAGTTTGCATATAACAGAAGGATTAGCAGGGATATCCAGAATAAACTCTTCAGATTTTTTTTTTTTCATATTATTTGGGGGAAAAAATGCAGAGGCAAAAGCTCAGAAAATTCCAAATTTATTATAATCCTAGTTTTCCAATCTAGGATTATAAAGGAGGATTATACCATAGGTATTATTCAGCAGCTGCAGTGCATGATTATATATATTCAAGTCTCATCAGTTTCAACAGAACTTAACAACAATAGTGGTGGAGGTCTAAGAGACAAAGAACAGACTTTCTCAGAAGAAGAAAGAAAGGGAGAAATGACATCTAACCAGAAGGAAACAAATTTCTAGTGCTGCTGCAGACGAATCACAAACATGATTTAATGGGAATAGACTACAGAGGGACTGGCAGAACAGAAAAAAACAAAACAAAAAGGAAGGTATGGTACTGCTTTTAAAGTGTGATAAAATACAGGCCACTGTGACCAATGAGATAAAATACTCGCTCAATTAAGAGACTTCAGACAAAGGGAAATGCCTCCACATCCTGTAATCTCCCTGCACTTTTCTTGGTTATGTATGTTATTTCTCATAAGGGTTTGTCAAGAGTCAAGAAGTTTTCCTGAGCAGCTTAGTGTTTCCCGAATTCAACAATGTTGCTTTCCTAAGTCACAAGCAAGATGTTCTCTTGCATGCTTAGTAACAACACCAGAAGTGTATTTAGGGAAAATATTTCCTCTATCAAACAGCAGAGATTTGCAGCAGTAGATACAGCAGTATCTTCATGTGTCCATCTACAGCTGTGGTGAAGAGAAATAAATCTGATTAATCTGGTGTGCAAACAACATGAACTAGTGCCCCATTCACAGATAAACACTTGGGTAATTGTCTACCTGCGGCCAAATAAAATGTGTTTGTTGCTGATATTAGCACCATGGAAAATAAAGCTGATTTACAGAAGAAAGTTAAATTTTTATATTGTCAATGCACTCTTGAATATTATGGAGACAAAATGAAATTGCTTGGAGGAAAGGGAGGAAATAAATCTTACAAATATATGAGATTGAATGCATACACGTTTATTCTGTATGAGTCTTCCCATAACCTAATACCCTCTAAATGTTTGGCCTATAGGATCTCTAGAGACTGAAATGAATTCTGGACTAGGGCTTAATATACTTTAATATGTATTTACAAATGAACTTATATGCTTGCCTATCTCACAAATGTGGATGGGTAACAACATATGAAAAACAATGAAAAAGAGAGAGAGAAACAAAGAAAGAAAGAAACAAAACCCCATCCCAACCCCAATATCAGCAAAAGTTAAAAATCTATAGTGGTTGCTGAGTGTTGGTTCTGTTAATAGACCAGAGCAGGAAACCAACTCCCCAGGATTTGGTGCAAGGGCTAAGTCTGCTTAGGAATGGTTAAGTGAATGGCAGAATGGATGTTTGATAGTGTATGTGGCATGTAGATGGATACCTTGGCCTGAAAGGAAGAGGCAAGATATGGGAGGAAACTGAGAGGGAAAAAGAACATCACAATCAAGATTCAGAAGACGGCTGCACATGGGGATGTTAGGCTCACTGGGTGAGAGTAATCCCAATATGCAACCTTCAGCCTCTGAGTTTGTATCTCAGGGCAATTATAATGTGATCAGGTTTTTAAGGGCACTTTCATCAGTGTGTTACTGCAATCAGATAGCTCTTTGGTTGTTGCTTTGGCTTGCTGGTATCATCCCACCTCTAGAGGAAAGAAAGTCTATTAGATCAGCCCATCCCAAGTACTTGATAGACCCAGGCACTTTCAGACAATTTCAGGGGGATCTTGGGGATTTCCCCAAGGATCTGGTGGGCAGAGTGGTTGCAGACTTGGTCATAGCTTGAAACTGGTGACTACATGTGGCATTAGAGCATGTTGCTTCTATGTGGTCTCTCTTCTTGTACTGATCCTGGTATGCAGCTTGATATACTGAGCAGCTCCAAAAGAAGAAAAACATGAACAGATATCTAGAGTACCACTGGGAGAAAGTGATGAGTGAATCTAATCAAACAGAGGTAAGGACTATAATGGGGGTTAAATCTTGGTGCCATAAGTTTTTTATTTCTCCATCCTTATTATATCATGTTAATAGCCAACCAACAGCCCTCTTCAAGGTAACCCAGAAACTACTGGGGAAAGACAGGACCACTGTAAGAAATGTTTTGGTTTTTTGACAGATAAAAGTCACCCTGGTTTGTTTACAGATGGATTCCTATTGGTAAGTCTTGATAAATTATCCAAAGTGTGATCTCATAGAGTTACCTGGAAGAAGTTTGTGATTCCTGAGAAGTGAATGGATATTTCAGTCTGGAACCCAACTGCATTCAATTCAGACTTTGAATTGCATCCAGAAACCAACTGAAAATGAATAAGAAGAAAAATGAATAATAAATTATGCACTCATTCCACCACATTCTGGGTGTGTTATCAGCCTTGAAGGAGGGTATGGTACATCCTCTCCTTAAGAGGCCATCACTGGACCTAATCACCTGGAAGCTACATCAGGTCCAGAATGTGATGGAATGGGTGCAAAATTTATTCATTCATTTTTCTTCTTACTGTTTCCTGAGCTACTTTCATTTTCAGTTGGTTTCTGGGTGCAAATCAAGGCACAAGCTATCATGTATAAAGCCTTGCATGGCATATGGCCTGGTTATTTAATGATCTCCATATGTTTCCACTCATCCAATGAATCAGCCAGAGCGATTCACAATCTATTCCCATCAATTAAGAAATATCATCTTGTGGGTCCTAGGAAGCATGCCATTTTGATATGAGTCCTGCCTCATAGATTCATACTATTCCCACCCTTTTGACTTTCTACCAACTAAAGACTTGATTGTTCTCCCAAGTCTTGAATTAGGATGGAGATTGAGTCAGTGTGTGTGTGTGTGTTTGCTGTTTGTTCTTTTGGACTCTATCTTCCCATTAATTATCTTCTTTTTCTTGATATACTTTGTTTTCTTTTAATTTGTAAGCCACTCAGAGTCTTAAAGTTCCACTTAAAGATTGAATTCTTCAGTCTCAAAATTAATTAATTAAATGATCAATCTCATGGGCAATGTAACATCTGACCCTCATGCCCTGGAGCATATCTAGTCTTTGGCATTTTGCAAAAGGCCACCAGGGTCTGGGCCAATTTAATTTAGTGTGAGATTTATATGAAGGTGCTTTTCATTCAAAATCTTCTTCAATAAGTACCTGGCTGTCAAACTGGAAGAAAATAGTAGAACAAACAGGTAACATATTTGGAATGATATTAGAATGATTATAGATATTTTGAACAGGATAAATATTAATAAAAAAAGGGATTGGGCTATTTTCTAAGAAAGGCATGGAAAGAAGTGGAAACAAAATAGGATACGTAGAAAAGTCTATCAAGCTGTGCCTAGTTTAGCATCTCAGGACTTTTTTCTATGACATATTTTAAAACGATAATCTGTATTGTGTTTCATAAAAAGTAAAGTAGCAGGATAATGAAGATTTATTGCAAACAGGTGCCATATAACATATTTGTAATATATATAACAGCTGCTGGAGAAGTCTATCTACATGATGCATGATGCGTGCATCTAGGAACAAAACACCAAACATTTTAACCAGTTTTACATTTAGGAGCTCACCATAAGAGATATAAATTTGTGTTTCATAGTAATCCGGGTACAAACAACTGTTCAAAATTAATCTCATTCCTTGACCTTCCAGCTGCATGCAATATTGCTATAATGTAGACTTAGCTTTTCAAGGGAAGATGAAACATATTGCTTCTTCTTTCTCTCTTCATTGTGCTTTATAAAGAATTTAGGCATAATTTTATGTCTCAAATATTAATTAAATTTCCTTTCCAGATTTTCGTTACTCAATTGGCTTCAATATATTGGTCAATATATCTACCCCACCTATATCTAATACCTTGCTTTATACTTTATACGGTATACTTTAAATGTTGGTCACTTGTGCTTCTTATAATTACATTAAGATAAATAATTACATTGAAAACAGATTAGTGATGTTTATTTTTATGGACACTGTTGTGAGAGATGATTTGGTGCCCAAGAAATACATATGCATAATGAAAGATATCATTCAACGATAAATACTCATCACATAAAATATGTGTGTAGAATGTGAGTGCGTTTATGTGCAAGTGTATTACAGTGTACTGAGAAAAGCAAAACAAAGCAAAAACCCCAAACCACCCTAAAATTGAACCTGGTTACTGCTTGATGAGAAACCATCAGAAATTCAAGAGATACAGATCAGATATGAGATTAAGAAAACTTCCTGGAAGAAAACAGTGGCAAACCACTTTGTCCTGTTGCTAAGACAACAGAGTATGGCCATATTCATAACATCTCTTACAAGGAGATGCTGCCTATACGGATGGGCTCTCTTTCTCTTATTAAGGCAGATCTATCATAAATATGATTGTCCTATGTACTTGCTTCCTGTTTTGTGCTTTGTTATAATGCATGTTTTGCATTAAGTGTGATACTTTATGCTTCTTCCTAAACAAATGAATACAGAGATTTGTTCATATTAGCTGTTTTGATGAAGTTTAATATTACACTCTTATGTGTGATACAATCCTAGCCTTTGATTTTTAACCTGAATTAAAAATAACCTAACTTGTTTTTAAGCTTAATTTTTATTCATGTATGGTGTTATTATGTTGTTGTAAACTGCCCAGAGTCACTTAGTTGAGAGGAGTGGTGTCAAAATCAAATAAATAAATAAGGAAATCAAAGAGGGAAGTAACAAAATATTAAACTTCTGACCTTGAATATTCTATTTACTCTATGTGCAGTAGATATTTAAGGTGTGGATCTGGTGAATTTTGAAAAAAAATAGGATTATTTTATGCAGCATACATGTGCGGATTTAAAAGACTTTTTTAAAAGAGCAATATGGTGGACCTATCAATATCAACTGTCTTGCAAAAAAGATGGCAGTATATAATGCATCTGTTAACATCCATTGTTCTTGGCCAAATTCTTAATTTAACATTGGTATTAACTTAGATAAAGTGCATATATAAAGAATGGAAAAAAGAGACAGAGAGAGTTGATGAATACATATGTATAGGCCATACAAACATTCTTAAGGAAAGGGGCATATGTCAACACAAATTTTGTCTTCCAGTTAATAACTTGGTAGAAAAATTGACAGAATGGAATCTTAAAACAAAGAAGTTTAATGGGCTATTGACCTTATTTTCTTACTGAAACCATTTAAAAAATCAGCTGGCAGAAAATCTCACAAGTGCTTTTCCCAGTCTTTGTCGATATACATTACAAAAATAATCATTTTCTTTTTTTTTACAGAACCCAAATTCAACTGCTGAAAAGAACTTTTTTGCTTTCTTTAAATGTGAGGCTAGATTAACATGGCATTTTTCATTTATCTTTCTGGGCTCTCCCTCACATTTATTTTTATGGAGACTGTTGTATTTAGTGTCCTTTGTGAAACTTAGAGCCATACAGTATATATGCTAGTCACCCTGAGTACGTGTGCATATCCTATCATCCATCAGTCCATCCATCCATCCGCCCGCCTGTCCGTCCATCTGTCCATCCATTCATGCATCCATTTATGCATATGTATATTGCTCCTAATGTATGGTTCAAAAAGTTAAATGGAAACTACTCACCAGTCATTTATGACTTAGACAAATTTCTTTATGATTGTTCAGGGTTTTCAATAAAATAAGGCATTTAAGTTCATGAATAGGACTGATGAAACTTTCCAAGATGGAAAATCAGTGCAAGGTAGTTAAAATATTCTGTAGGGAACAGACTGTCTTCATATAATTGTATCCCCTCATCAGTGTGCCATAAACAGAGCAGGGTGCATTGTAACAATTTACGACCTAAGACCAAGCAAGAGCATTAAAATGATCCATTGTAAGTTTAAGCTTTGAAATTGTGTAAGATGATAGGGAGTATGTTCTCAGCTGGGAAAAGTACCAGCAAATCACAGTAACTTCAGCAGATAAAAAATTGTGATAATATTAGGTAAGTGGCTTCCTGTTGAGCAAAGGATCTTTCAGATTAATCTTTGTAGGAATAAGTGATTACTGAAATAGATTTGTAGTCTCTGAGTAAGAATAAAAAGAGCATGGAAAAACTCTAAAAATACCAGTCAGAGACCTTGATACCAGTCAGAGGTTTAAGTCAGATGCTACACTTTTCAAAACGTCCCTGGTTATAAAACTAAGTGTCTTCATATTGTATATACAGCCATTTGCTAACAAAAATACAACACCGAGTATGCTTGGCACATTATTTTTTCAGTGTTAAGGAATACAACTAGAACTAAAACAGGTTCTATTTCTGAGAGGGAACATAGAGGAAAAATGGATAGTCTCTGACTGCCCATGATGTGATTCTAAATGCTGTGTTTTCTGATATGATAGCATAATCTTCATGGAAGATCATGTTGGATGTACCACTTTCTCCACCCGTGAAAAGGAGATATACAGTATTTTTTGGCTGCTAAGATATCTCCTCTGGATTCACAAACTTAATGCATTTTTGTCTCATATCAATTTTGAGAGTTCTGACGCGATTTGTCCTGTCAATGGAAAATCTTCTGTAAATGGAGCTATTGCCTGCTACTTTGAATGCCTGAGAACATCAATACAAATATAAATGGGGTAATTTAGATGACATCAAATCACAAGATTTCAGAAAGTTTTTGACAATCTTTTCAAAAGCTGCTCTGTTAACAATAATGATATATGAGAAACTATCAGATCCCAAAACTCAAGGAACACATTCAGAGTTACTTCTAAGCAGTTTCTTTTATTGTTCCTCACCTATAGGTAGAAATCTTGCCAAACTAAAGCAACTACCTGCATCATTAAAGATATATTGTGAAAAGTTCTAGGGAGGAGCTGTCTTGATTTTCTTTTTCCCATCTAAATTTTGCTGTCTCTTGATCCTCTGAAATACAGCTGCTCCTTCCTTTCCACCTCAGAAACTACAATAATCTTTGTGAATTATTTATACAGATTTATATTTATTTGATTTTATGTTTGTTTACTTTTCCAAACTGGTGAAATTTACCAACCAGTTTCATTTATGGTAGTGTTGCTTACTATTTTGCAAGCATTAAGCAAAGTGCAGAAACAATTATGGGAAATAATAAGCCAAAGAAATTATTATTTTATTAAATTTATCATGGCTGCTCACTCCAGAAGACTCTGGATGGCTTAAAATAGCCATATACACAATTAAAACAATTTAAAAAACATGACATAAGAAATAGGAGCCAGATTAAAAAAACAGCCATATCAATAAAAACATGTCAGGGGCTCCACAGGCATGCTATCCAGAAACATACCGGATTTTTATTTGTCACTAACATCTATGTTATACTGGGCAGCTCACAACAACAAATCTTAAGGATCTTCTGGAGGCCCAGGAAAGTCACAAGAGGCCATTTGAAGGATAGTTTTGTCTTTTAAAATAATCTTTCCAGCATTCTTTCACTTTAACTTCATGCCGATCAATGTCATTACAGTTATTTTCGATTACATCCATTCGGCTGGAGGTTGCTTGTTTAGCCTTTTCACTCATTTCCAAAGATCTCTGTTATTCTCATCAAAATCTCTTTATGTTTTCTCTAACTTTTATCTTAAGATTCCTTGCCCTTTGCTCCCATGCCTATGATATTAAACCAGAAACAGCATAAAGTCATCCACCTGTTCAGATTTTAACGAAACAACACTTTTTTTTTTTGCTATGGACCCTATCTATGATCATTCATTGGTTGATCTCTCAGTGACTGGGATCTGCTTAGCTCCTATTCACTATGGCATGTTTCTGTCTTCTGGTCACTGGTGATTTTTCTCCTGTGGCTATTTTGGCTTAGATTAAATTAAAGAGACTGGACATTTGACTTCAGAGAACCACCCATCCCTATCATATAATCCCAGACTTATTATTTGAAGCCAGGTTTAGAGCTGTTTTAAAAATCAGAACTAGTCCTTGTTGCACAGAAGATCAGTTTAAACCTAGAAAGAGAGACAATTTCTCTCAGATGTGTTAACTGTTCTTTTTCCTCCTCCTTCTGCTAATATTAAGCCTTACATAATTACTGTTTTTATTTGTTGCAAGAACAAGTAATACAAGGGGATGGCAGTGCCAGCAGCACATGGACACATTTGGCAGAATCTGGAAATTGTCTATGTAGTGGGTAAAATTTTGTAGAGATAGACAAACTGATTTGCCTCCAAAGGAATAAAAGTTCAATTACACAAAACCTCTTGTCTACAGAAACAATGAAAGACTTTGAGTATTTCTTTGGTGGAAGAATCAGCAATACAATGCTAGAAAAACCCACCAAGGTTTAGCTTGACTTGGTCTAGGTTGCCATATATTGGTTTTCTAACAAATAATTAGTGGACTGTAGAAGGAAAAATGAAACTAGGGACTGCACTAATCACTTTCCTTAACATGTCCTGCATTAAAACTGTTAAGGCAGCACTACTCATCAGTCTCGTTATTGAGACTTTAGCCATTAGATAGCACAGTTAATGCCATGTATTTTTCTTTTGACTTAGGACTGGTTGACAACATGTAGCATGGCCATTCTTTGCCGATATTCTTTGCAACTTTTAATCATCATACAATATGTTTCTCTCATCCTCATATTATATGCATTTTCCCCTTGTCCACAGCCTGTTATATTTTATCTTTCCACCAAACATTCATTTTCATACAACCAGTAGTGTAATTCCATACACTTATGTTACATGGCACTCTGTGACATAATTCTTTCCACTCTATTCCATATGGCTTTTACATCTTCTTCCCTTTATGCCTTTTTCTGTTTTAAGTCATTCTGGATTCCTGGTGACTGTGCTTCCTCCTAGAGCTGAAAGTTAGTGACTGCTCCAAGGCCACCCAGCCAGCTTTATGTCTGAGGCAGGAATAAACTTACAGTCTTCCAGTTTCTAGCTGGTTCTTTTAACCACACCACCAAACTGGAGCCCTTCCTCATGTAAACTTTCCATTTATTCTTTTATATGTATCACATTAGTCCAGATTATACAGTGAACAAGGATTGCATTGCTAAATTTCACAGCAAGTTAAGTGCACTGTAACTCAGCATTCTTCACTATAAGTTTTACTGAAGGACCTAAATGATACTAAGCTACATCAAAAATAGAGTGACAAGTCCATCTCTAGATTACAACATACTTTTGAATAATCTTTTGGTTTACCTACCATGAAAAGAAAAGAAAAACTCAGAGAAAAAAGTAAGCCCTGTTCCACTTGACAAATCAGTCACAAACTGAAACCAACAACATAGTTTTACCACTAATTTAAAAGTATTATAAGATTGCTAGAACTTTTTAATCAGATGTCTATTCAAAAATAGTGGCACTGTATGTGTTTAATTCACTTTAAAATATTTAAGTGATCAAGAAAGGTGACACTCACACCCTAGGTTCTCTTGTCTCCAACATTTCTGATTACTATATTTTGTAAAAACAGAATGCTATACTCTAATTATACTCACTAGGTAGGGGAGTAGCCTGAAATATTAGTAACTAAACTATAAGAAGCTTTAAAGTGACACAGTAGGTGGTTAAAGTGAGAATTAAAATTGACATGCTTCTTAAGTTCACATGGTATATTTTTAAAATATTCTACTTCCAGTCACTTGCTAATGGTAAGATTTTTCCAATCCTGTGATAACATTAATTTCAGATATTTAAAAACAAACAAGTTATTCCTTCTGTGTTAACAAGAAATCTTCATAAAATGTAAGCCTTTTGTTTGTACATCAGAATAGAAAATATCCTTAAAGATCCAGGATACCAATTAATTTTATGTCAATTTAGAAATACAGGGTCATGTGCTGAACTCTCTTCAGTCTCATGATGTCAACCCACTGACATCAGCTTTCTTAATTATTTTAAACATCTTTTGCACCACCAGTTTCCAGCTTTAACATTTCCCAAGCATGTCGGGAAGTTCGATCCTCTTCCAGGGCTACAATGAAGAAAAGGCTTTCAAACAGAAAGCTCATCATTCTTTTCACAAGCAGAAATTCATTCATTATTAGACATCTGGGTTTGCATTCCAGGACCTGATAGGAGTGAGTGGTTAGATCAGCACTTCCCAAACTGTGTTCCACGGGACCTGCAAAAAATCTCAAAGATCAAATTTAAAATGGATGTTAAAAAAACCCACGAGGCTGACTATTCAATTGTCGGTTGGCATCAAAGCAGCAAACAAGGAAATGCATCCTGTCATTTGATTCCTAGAACTCTAATGTGAGGGTAGGGAGAGCATGGGTTATCTCCAAACACCCATTTGCCAACAGAAGTTGTTTTATCACAGCCCAGCATCTCAGACCTGCATGACTTCTCCAGAAAAGCACATGGAAGTTCTGAGAAAGTTCCTTGCACACACACTGTGGTCCTCTCAACTTTTCTAGCAACATCCAGAAGGGTCTTTGTCTTATAAATACTAGTATACTGTTATCCCTTCCTTCAGTTCAGTTCAGTTCAGTTCAGGGCAATCTCATGTTCACTTCCAATAT
>JANHZU010008166.1:101571-118048 GCA_032468055.1 Acrochordus granulatus
ATCTCACCCACTCCAGTCCAGACTTTTTGCAAAGGCGTGTGAAGAAATGGGAAGTCAACATCACTCGCTTTTTAATTCACACAGAAGTTAGATGGCTCTTAAGAGGCAAAGTCCTCACCAGGCTTTTTAAGCTGTGCAACAAGCCTCTGGTTTTCTTCCTAGGGGAGGACCTTTCTGTGCCTAGCAAACATGCCAAATTTTTATGCACTGAGAAGTGGCTCATGCAATGTGCTTACCTCACTGACATGTTCAGGAAATTTATTGAAGTTACTACATCTTTGCAGTGGAAAGACAACCATGTGCACAGTGAAAGACAAAATAACATCACTGAAAACCAGACTTAACTTTTGGATCAAATTTGTAAATGAGAAAAACTTTGAATACTTTTCTCTCCTGGCCTAGTTTCTGAGTGAAAATGAGCTGGAAATCAAAGCTAATGTGCATAGAAACATTTGTGAGCATTTAATGAACTTTGTGAAATCCCTGTCGGAGTACTTCCCAGACACCAACAGGGACATCAAATGAGTACAAAACCTATTTGTCAACCAAAATAAACCTCGCATATTGTCTATGCCAGAATGTAAAGATGCTATTGAAATTCAGTGTACCTCTGTTTTAAAAATGACATTTGAATCTGGGTGACTGAATGATTTTTGGGTAGGACTGATACCTGTCAGTAGCCCAAAAGGCTATCCAAGCTCTGCTCCCCATCGTGTCCACCTATCAATGTGAATCAGGCCTTTCAGCTTATGCTTACACCAAAAACAAGTTTAGAGTAAGTTGGATGCTTCCCTGATTTACTATTCAGCTGTCGGACCTAAAGCCCAATTTCAAAACTATTTTAAGTACAAAAATGAAACAATTTTATTCATCACATTAAGTGTAAATTCAATACTTCAATACTAGGTGTAAATTCAATATCCAATATTTTCTTGTACCAAAATAAATGTCTGTGGTTATAGTCAGTATTTTCTTGTACCAAAAAAAAAGATGTGTGGTTATATTTAAAATGTGTTTTCTTTATTTCCAAACTTACTACATTATGCAAAACACTCAGGTGATAGGAGTAGATGAAAGAAGGAAGAACATTGTGCATTCATAATGCTTAGTAAAAATCAGGGATAAAGTAAGGGTTCAGCAGGAAAAAAAATGACTTCTGAAGGATTCCAAGACTGAAAATGTTGTGAACTGCTGGGTTAGATTATTTAGCATCTAGACAGTATCCTTAGATTTTCTTTCTTAAGGGAAAAAAAGATAATTTTCCCACTCAGTTCTTGAAAGTGATCTGCCACTTCCACTTTTAAGGAATCTGAGATGGTAATCCAAATGCCCGTTGAAGCCACTGCTTAGATCAGGGTTGTCTAACCTTGGCAACTTTAAGATGTGCAGATTTCAACTCCCAGAATTCTTCAGCCAGCTGACTTAGGGAGTAATAGGATCAACCTATCTGACCTAGATAGTATCTGACTATCAGTACTATCTTACCTAGATAGTAAGAGGACCAACACTCTGACCTTGCAGTGACAACTTACAAAGAAAGTACATATAGATTTGTGCCTTTGAGTCATTGTTTACTCATGGTAATTGCCTAGACTAATCCCTACAATTTTCTTGGGAAGGTATTCAGATGTGGCTTGTCATTGCCTGCTCTCTAGGGCTGAGAGAAGGTGACTGGCTCAAGGTTACCCAGCTGGCTTTGTGCAGCCTCCCGCTTTCTAGTCCAATACCTTAACCACTATATCAAACCGTCTCATAGAAATCTTAATGATTACCTGGGTTCTTAACCCCTTGATGCCATACCAGTAGAACTTTAATGGTTTAGAACAATCTCTAACATTTTAGCATATTCTAAAGAGCATCTCATTGAATCTTTTTCACTCTACATGCACTGGATTATTGTAGAAGGTATGTTTCTATATACCTTTTGTAGAAGGTATGTTTCTATATATATACTATAGCAGTGTCTAGTTTCTTCTTAAGCCACTGAGAAAAATATGCCTTTGCTCTAATTCATTTATTTTTACCTTATTCATGTTACTGATATCTTAAAGAATGTTTTCTCTGTTTCTGTTTTACCTAATTTTTAAATACCTAAACTTTTCTCCATCCTTTCAAAAGTCAAATAAAACATTATGAGAATGGATCAGTAAACAAAACATAATACTAAAACCTCATCCTCATGTAAAGCTGAACGTATTTATGAAACACATTGAATTCATTTGCTTCATTGCAATTTTTTTCTCTTTTTTTATGTAGTTTTTCTTTGTAAATCTCCAAGCTTTCCTTTCCCCTCTTACTATGTGAGCTGCCCTCACTCATCCATCTTCTTCAGGATTTTTAATAATATGTGCATTTTCTCAAACAGAAAACCCAAACAGCTTTATTAACTCTCATGCAGTGACACCTCCCATGGACAAATTCCACCACCCCCAATTTCAGTGATATTCTCTTATTCATCAGGTCTCCCTATTCAGATTATTTTCATCCGCTCCTCCCCACCTCCTGTTCTGTTTTTATCCTTACATCGGAAAATTATTTTTCTATTCCAGCATCTATTCCAGCTTCATAATTGACAGAGGCTGTTCACCAATCAGAAGACACCAACCTCAACCAGCTGGCAATGCTAGGGATGCAGTGTGTATTAGGTCCTCCCACTGGGCTGCCTCTGTCTCCATTCACTTCAATATCTTTCTGGATCTCCATACATAATATATACATACAACAGAGACCGGCAGTGTGGATTCATTATTTTTTACTTTAAAAATTGGCACAATCCAGAAAAATTAGCTCACATAAATCTCAGTGATTTCAGTGGAGTTTTAAAAATGTGCTTGTATTTCTACCAAGCAAATCAGTATGAGAAACTGAACATTTTGGTTTGACTAAGATATATTTAGGTGGTTCTGCTTCTTTGTAGTGTTCATTCCAGCTTACCAATCACAGATAACAAAATTGTTGATCATGAGACCTTGAAGATGTAGGTAAAGGTATAGGTTTCCCTGGTCAGTCGTGTCTGACTCTTGGGGGCACTCCTCATCTCTGTCTCATAGCCGAAGACCAGCGTTGTCTGAAGATGCTTCCATGGTCATGTGGCCAGAATGACTATATGCCGAGGTGAACAGAATGATGTTACCTTCCCGCCATATAGACGGGATCTATTTATCTATTTCCATTTTTACATGCTTTCCAATTGCTAGGTTGGCAGGAAATGGGGCAAGTAATGGGAGCTCCCTCTGTTATGCAGTGCGTGGGTCTCGAACTCGGGCTGCCAACTTTCCAGCCAGCAAGCCCAGCATCTTAACCGCTTCCTGAAAACATATATTTCAGTATGCAAAATGGTGGATGGGTGTGTGTGTATGTGTACTGCTGTAGTCTTCTTTATCCAAATAAACACTGGATTTTTGGAGACAAGGAGCAGCATAGAAAATATCTTATTCTCCTAGAAATAAAAGAGGGCAAAAGCTGTTTTTGAGATGTGTTCAAATGACATGTGTTCTGTTAGTAAAAGGTATTAAAATATTTAAATGTGGCATACAGGGGAGAACAAGAAGAGCTATTGGTTCAGAAAAGACCTTTCCTAATACTTTGTATTATTATATGTGCTGGACTATTTGTGGCAGAACATTTTTTTGGATATTTCTAAGCAAGAAAAAAGATAACATGGAAAAGAGCAAGTGAACTGAAACAAAAGGAATAGAGTAAGACAAAGACATATTTTTCGTATTGTCTGAATTGTGAGGAATGGGGGAAAATGCACAAAATATTAAAAATAGTATTTCACAGGTGTCAGTTGAATCAGTGTCCCTTCACTTTGATAATACAACAATGCTACTAAATGTCTCATAAAATGAACCTTCAGGTTAGAACAATTATTTTTCCTACTGCGTAAACTTCACTACTATATCTTTGGCATGGCTGGAAGATTTCTCATTGTGAAATGAAGATGAGAAAATAAGCCCATAATTTTCTACAGCCTGTTCTGTAGTCTGTCGAACTTTTAGGCAACAAGCATATATTTTTCCTCTGTACACTCTGGATTGTAAGCTTTTTTTTAAAGCGAATTATTTGTGAGCATTACTATATTCATTTATAGTAGACTAAACCCATTTATCTTTATGGATAGATAACAAAAAATGTCCCATGCTGTATATCAGATTCTTCTCCATGATTAAATGCAAAAACCTGAGTTAGAACAGGACATTACTCTATTCATCAAGTTCAGCATGTTACAGCTTTAAACAATGAGTGATAACAGAAAATAAATTGGATGAATTACAGATCACATTGAATTGGCATGTTGGATGATTTATCTGGAAGGATTATATATTTAAAATCGCATTAAGAAACTATGGCATTTATATTTGTTTTTTGCTGGAGATAGTCATCTCAACATGTATTGAATAATGTAAAAAATACAAAGGGAGAAAAAAAATCTGTTACCGAAAGTATCGGCCTTTCATCTGCTGATTCTCTTCTTCAGACTGGGTTCTGTTTTTCACAAGAGCATGAGGTCAGCTCACAGTAAGCTCTCTTCTTTGCTGTCCCATCATCTCCTTTTGTGATGGAAGCCAATTTATCTTTTTTCTTGATAAACATTCCTCTTCCCAATTGTGCTTGGCCTCCTGTTCGTTTGATCTGGTTGCTTTTTCTTAGAAACTTCATCTATAGGTATGGGAGAAGACTGTTTGCTGACCCTTCATGTAAATCTGTCTGGGTTCTTCCACTGGCATGATGATGATGATTTTATCCTCATTATCTCCCCAGGACGGCCAGTAGCTACATTTGAAACAGAAAGCATACTTAGCAACTTTTTAAAAATGTTAAGTGTGCTTGTGAAATTATCATTAAAACTTAAGGACTTTTGTATTCCATTTCTATTGCTCAGTTGTCAGATTCCATGCACTAGATATGTAATTCAAAAAATATTATCCCATAAAAAATTAGCTTTTGTTGCACAATGACATTTATATGGCTCACTACTTACTCCAAAAACATAGCTAAGTATAGGACATTGTAAAATCATGTGTTTTAAAGAATCATTGTTCTTATTACATCTCCAACAAAATGCTGTCCTAGACAATCCTTTTCTATACAGATATAATAGAGTCCAAAAAAATCAAAATATTATTTTTTGTTATGTAAGTTGTCTGTTAACACTTTAGATAAGGTATAGACATTAAGACGCTGTCCCATTCTCTAAGCAATATAGAAAATTCTAATTCTTTATTCCACTCATCTCTTACATTTGCACATCAAATTGTTTTATTGATAAAAATATCTATACAAAACATGAAGTTTTTTTTTATTTTAAAGGATTTCACCAGTTGTTCCAGTATCTCAGGTGTCTCAGAAGCTGAAAAGGCTGCTCATGTAAACAATGTTAACCAATGTTGTAACTGTAAACATTGCCACTAGGTTACATCAAATAAATGATATTTATGTCTTAACACAGCATATGTTAAAAATTCATCTTTATCATCTATCAGTTAGTCCAAAGTCAGTATCCCAACTTCCATCTGATTTTTCTGTATCACTTTTTCCCAATTTTTAATGTTGGGTTTCCACATAAAGTCAGTTAAGCACGAGAAACAAGATTTTTTTAAAGTATACATTCCAGCTTTCTAACTGTTTCCAGACATACTAGAGTTCTATAGTATTTAAAATAGTATTGTATATCCAATCAAAGATGCTATATATGTATTTTTCAATGTTCCCCAAATTGGAAAATTAACACTAAGCTTCCAGTATTATCACTAATATGTTAGCTTCCAATCAAGCTTACTTGACAATAAGTAAGCTTGATAGTATAGCTGCAGATTCAGAAAATTGGATCCTCCCTATTTAGCTGCTCATTGCATTTTCTGTATTCTTAGAATCAAAGAACCCCACAAACATTTTCTAAACCAAGAGTTTATTTTCTGGAAATGTTGTTCAGATATTTGAACAAGAATTGCTCTCAGAATATAAATTAATCTGAGAATAATATTCATTTTGAGAGCATTCACCTTTCTCCAAAGGATGTGGTTTAATGACTCCCATTATCATTACCTGAAAAAACTTGTTTATACAGTATATTTTATTTATATTAAGTGAATTATATGATGACTTATACAGAATTATATATTTTGGTATGCACATAACTAAATATTTGATGGATTTGGTACAAATATGGAGTTGATATTCCTTGAATGGATGGGTAATCAAATTTTCACCTACTGGCATCAATTCTGATTTAGTCCAATAATAGACTATCCTTTACTTTACTAAGGGCATCTATCATTTGCATCAGTACGGGAATGGTAGCGTGACAGTTAAAAAATAAAAGAATGTCATCCCCTTGTCTGTGCTTGAGCAATGTTTATCTGCTCATTGCCTTGGCAACGGGTCTTCTCTTTCTCTGTTAAGGTCATACTCTGTATTCTCTACACATGGAGGACTTTGTGCCTAACTATGTGGGAACTTAGCAACTACCAGAATTGACTAAAAAATTTCCAAGATAAAGTTTGCAGGTGAAAAAGTGACCTGGAAGTATGCCATTCTATAAACAAAAGTAATTAATTATGACGATCATCTTCATACGGTAAACTGTGAAGATGAAACTGAACTTAATCTGAAAGAAAATGATATGAGGTCTGCCTCATCTTTTTGATTTTGAAGAAGCAGCGCTCCCTCAGGTTCTTCATCAAGGCACAGCTGGAACAGATCAGGCTCAAGATCTCATTTATTTGACTGACCAGCAAAACACAAGTGCCTTTTTCCTGTTGAAGCAAATAGCTGAAAAATGAAAATATTACGATTAGGAACTCAATTTGATTCATTCTTTCCTGAGAATTTTTGCTTTAATCAGCTCTTACAGAGCTGCATTCGTATTTTGTTTACTATATGTTATCTATGTATTTCTTTATATTTAATTAAATTGCTCACACAAAGATTTTAAAAAGAGTGGAGCTTTTGAGTAGAGCTTTTGACTTAATGCTGCTTCTGTCATTTTGCTCTTCTGACCTTCCCCCGTGGATAATTCTGCCTCTTGCTAGAAGAAACGTTCAATTTCTCAGACTTGCTTTTAATTTGAGGTGTTAGCTATTATATTTGAAGACTTTTTAGTGACAGTACCTTATGGTATTTTGGCCCTTCATTCATGTTGTAGCTTCTTTCAAGCAGCAACGTATTGTTGGGTGCTTATTCTAAGAGTGAATGGCATTGTAGATTACTGGCAGAGAATAATTAAGCCAAGAAGTTAATAGCTTGGCATATTTAGCAATAGCTGTTTATCTCAATAATACTTGAGATGCCTCGAGAGAACAGAGGAGATGCAGTTCAAAGCTGTGGTATTATCTAATTGGAACTGTATTTTTATTACAATAGAAATCATGCTCATACTTTCTCAGAGGAAAGAAGAACAATACCACAAATAGAACAACTGAAGTTAATAGGAAAGCTATACAGTTGATATATCATTGTAAATAGAAGGATGTACAGACAGAGGATGAAAGTTCTGAACTTTTGAGTGAATGTCCCCCACTAGATTTCCCTTTTTCTGAAAAAGGAATTAATATCAGCCATACTGGAACAACATTATAATGTCCCATCTGCAAGATTCCCAACTGCATATTATAAATTTATTTCAAGAAACTCCAGCTTTCTTTTGCCTTCCCCTTCTTAATTTCATTACCCTATTTGTCCCTGAGCATCTTTAACTTATAGGAACGCCCATTGATCTATTGAAATAGATCTGATATTGAAATATTTCTGAGAAGGGAATCGCTGTGGCTTTTAGGATACGACATCATGCTTTGGAATATAATTAAGAGATGTACTACACAGTCTCTAAAATAGAAAACCTCAGGGTTTAACTACTGCATTTCTATAGTCCTCAAACTCTTGTTAGGGAAAGAAAATATCTGCAGATAGTTTTAGTTCCTCAATTATACCATTCCTTCTACTAGAGGAGAAGTACTGTGAAAAGGTAGGTGGACCTTTTTTCCATATCATGAAAGCAACCCTACAAGCTTCTGATTTAGAAAGTTATCACAGGAAGCAATAGTTAGCTAAAATTGATGGATCAAGGGCTAGCACTTGCAGATGTTATTAAGAGCTCTATATCTTTCTCTTGTTCTTTGAGCTTTAAAAAAAGGTAATGATAAAGGTTTCCCTGCCAGTTGTGATTGACTCTAGGAGGCGCTGCTTATCTCCGTTTCCAAGCTGAAGAACCAGCATTCATCCAAGGACACTTTGGAAGTCATGTGGCCAGCATGACTATATGCAAAGGCGCAAGGACACTGTTACCTTTCCTACTGGAGTAGGCAGTACTTGCATCTACTTGCATTTTTACATGCTTTCGAACTGTTAAGTTGACAGGGGCTAAGGTGAACAACAGGAGCTCACCCTGTTGCACAGCAGTTCTTGGGTCTTGAACTCAGGCCACCAACCTTCCAGCCAACAAGCCAAGCATCTTAACTACTTGTGCCACCGTGCCTCCATGAACTCTAAACCTACTGTCATATATTTATAAGATTTTAGCATTAAATAATATTTTAGCGGCCTATAACAATGCTAAGGCGACATAGCTTAACAAGAAATTCTTTATAATCATTGGCCTTTAAAAAAAAGTTTTCCAAACACTAAGAGGCTGAATTTCTCGGGCATATTGAAAAGGACACCATAGGACAGATGTAAAACATACCGTCTCTGAAAATAAAATCTAGTCCTAACATATTCTCTGGTCCCACTGTGAAACATTAATAAAGGTTTCCTATTGGTTTAAAGCCTATTTGTCTTTCTTGCCAAATCTTGCTAAAAGTAATTTTTATTACTTGAGGGAATTAAAGTAAAAAAATTCTAGATTCAGTTTTGTGCTCTCCCATTCAACTATGAATCAAGGGAAACTGTGCGGCTGATTTATAAATTCTAAATATATGCATTTTGGGCAGAATTGCATCTTCTCCCCATGTCAGTAAAATATAAAGTCTTTTAAATTTAAGTGAGTCTCAACTGAGTTAAAAAGTTAAGGTCGGGACCTAACAAGAATATATATTTCTTTAATTCACTTTAGCTACAGCCTAGGAAAACAGTCCAATAGCAAGTGATATATCAGCTTTCTATAAACAATGCAATTTATTCAGCTTCTGAATAAATAACGCATCAATAATCAAACTGCACCTATTTTCATGTGTATATGCTAGATACAGTGGAATTCCTTTTCTATTTAAATATCAAACAATCAGAAACTTATGGAAGTAGGTTGGACCTCAAAATAGCATCTGACACTAATATTGAATGGTGAAATTGTCAAGCAATCCATATCTTTTGGTGTAGTTATACCTACACCACTTTCAGAGTATATGTTGCAAGCACTGTTGGAGGATTTTTAATGTATCATGATCAGAACCTAGTAAGTGCCTAATTATATGATGAAAGAATTTGCAACATTTAGGTACATCATTTAGGAGATATGAAATACGTGCAGTCACACGTTTTCTGTAATAACTGATTCCTGTCTTTAGTCTTTAGTTTGCATCTGATGTGCTATGAAACTGGGGAAATTTCAGGAAGTACTTTGCTCAGAGAAAAGGCAGAGAAATTCTCTTACAATATAGCTTTCCATTTTATGTCTGGTTATAAAGCTTTAAGAAAGCCTTTTGTTTAAAAGAGCATAATTCTGAAACAGGTGTGATTGAATGCACACCTTTCAAATCATCTTTTTCTAAATATGTATTTCATGTTACTTTTTTAGATCACTGAGTTTCTTCAATTTGTGCCTAATACCCTTTTCCATTTATCACTCTTTTTGGCTGTGTTATTGGAGATAAGCATAAAAAGTTAGCCTGTAGTAAGATACAGTAGTTGGAGCTGAAAAGAACTCTTGCATGGCTGCAGTGTGGAAATTTGAATAATGTCTCCCAGATGCCTGAAATCCATTCTTCAATGATTAATTATAACAGTCCATGTTCAAAACAACTGTGAATACTAGTGACAATTGAAATACTTTTCAAAAAGCTAGGGAAATTCTGTCAGGCAAAGGAAGCTTACCAAATTATAAAACATGAATCATCCTTGGATGCCTACTCAAATGCAATTAGTGGAATGTAATTAGCATCTACTTTCCAGTGTGACAAATCTTGGCTGAGGTTTCCTAGTTCTAGCCTGAATATTTTTAGAAATAGACTGACTTAGAAATAAACTGACTCTTGAATATTTTTGAAGCACAGCAACCCTTTTTAAAATTTTATTTTTTAATGATAACAGTGCTTTAACACAAGTCATCTAAACATGTATATTTGGGTTGACACCTGTCCTTCAGCAATAGAATTACCATTTGCAAGATGAATAAGAAATAAAATCCATGTTCTTTGATAAACTATGTCTCTACTCAGTTATCTGCTCTCTGTCTGTCCTCTCATACATCTACCTACCCTTCTTCACCTTGGTATGAAATACAGATCAATTAGCCATATTATGAGCCATGTTGCAAGTTAAGTAGTGCTGATTTATAAATCTGAGCACTAAAAATCAAATACTTAAAATTGTAAGTATAGTCACATCTCAACTCGAGCCTATCCAAAAACTCACCATTGTATTTATAGTACTACATTTAAAAATGCAACAGCCATAATCCAACTCATAGCAAAGGTCACTGAAGAGGGCTGAAATGAATGATTTAAGATTCTTAACATGGGTGATTCTTAATCATGACCAATTATCTTCCATAAATGTATGTTATTGTGATTAAGAATCTGGTGAAATTAACTTCTTTTGGTTATTCACAATCACAGTACTTGACAAAAATGTTGAGTATTCTTTAATACATTCTATCATAATATATCTACTCGCGCTCGCGCGCTTTCGAACCGCTAGGTGGGCGGGAGCTGGGGTGGAACAGCAGGCGCTCGCCCTGCTGTGCAGCAATGCTGGGTCGTGATCCTGGGCCGCCGGCCTTCCAGCCAGCAAGCCGAGCTTTTAACCACTTGCACCACCGCACCCTTATCATAATATAAGGTATAATGACCAGTTTAAACAGGTAGTCCTTAGCAGTAAATCCCAAGGGAAGGTTTTGTCCTAAAAATCTTCTTTTCTCCAACAAATAAATAAATAGCAGAACTGACTTCTGAGTTAATATGCATTGGATTGGATTGAAAATCAGTTCCCACTAAAATCAATGAGGTCTAAAGTAACTTGTCACATTTATTTTAATGAGAAATAAGTTCATCAGACAAAATTTAGCTCCAATGCATCACTGTTATTTTAAATTAATTCTCATTAAGGCAATCTAATGTTGTCTGATCCTTACAAATAGCACTTTATATAACTCTAAAGGTAATGGCTTCCCCTGCCCAGTCGAGGCCAACTCTAGGGGGTGGTGCTTATCTCCAATTCACAACCGTGGGAATCAGCGTTTGTCCGAAGATGCTTCCATGGTCATGTGGATGGCATGAGTCCATGCCAAGGCTCACGGAATGCTGTTACCTTTCCCACCAGATGAGGTGGTACCTATTTATCTACTTGCATTTTTACATGCTTTCGAACTGTCTGATTGGCAGGAGCTGGGGCAAATAACAGGCGCTCGCCCCATTATGCAGCAGTGCTTGAGTCTTGAACAGCCAAGCTGCTAACCTTTTGGCCAACAAGACTAGCATCTTAACTGCTGGGCCACCACGCCTCCTACTCACACAGTATAAAAGTACCAGACATCTATGTACTACCTATGTAGTATTTTTTTATAAGAATTTTCCTTATATGCAATTCTAAGTATTTTAGCCTTCATACAAACTTAAATACTTAAACCTGCTGCCAAGCTCTGAATTCATATGGAAGAATCATATGAATTCACATGAAGATATCTTATTCAAGAATTTCACATTATTCAAGTGGATACCTATTCTAACACGGCACAATTTCAGGGGTAAGTTTTATCCCTACCACTTTTGTTCTTGACTTCAAACTTTTTTTTGGGAAATGTAAGAAATAGGACAAATAAGCCACAGTGAAATAGCCTGGATTGAATTTCTTATACTGTTGGATATAAATGAGTTAGGCAAAGTGGTGGCATTATCTATTGAAGTGACTGTAACAATGTCTCAGTGCTGCAATTCAAATTAATTTTCTAACAAAAGCAAAACAAAATCACTTCTATTATTTTATTTGCTTGTTATTGCTTTCATCATTATTTGCTAATGTTCTGCCTAATATATGCAGATGGAATAACACTTACTGAAGTAACATAAAAAATATTTTTAATCCACACAGGAAGAAAACCTGAAGGCATTAATATAGTTTTTGTCAGTTAAGATTTTCAGCCCTTATGTACCTGCAGCTGGTCTGGAGAGTCATTGCAGAACTGAAGCAGTAAGTAGCATTACCTGGAGGCTCCATAGCTCAATAAGTTTAGAGGCATTTGCATCAGAAGAATTCTCTCTAAGAGAGGAGACACTATTTAAATGCAGCATTTGTTGACTGCTCTCTCCTAGGTCAGATCTACTCAGCTCATGAACTACCAAGATCAACAGCCACTGCCATATAGTGTGCCTCTGATAGTCAATAATCATGGGGTGTGAAAGGCTAGTTGTCAAGTGAGCATGAAGTAAACAATCAGATACATCTTCATGAGGGTTGAAGAATATATATTCCTTCTGAATTTATGGAACTGTAATTCCTAGCAACTGCCATGGCCAGAGGTGATAGGCCACTACTTGTAGCTCAATATCACAAAGGTGTTTACCTAATCCTATTCTATATAATTTGTCAGGAAAATATTGGCATAGGAATAAGTCTCAATCACTAGTCTTCTATCCAGTGCCAAATAAAGCAAAAAGTAGAAGACAATGACACCTAATGCATAATATGGGATACCACCAAAGACTTCATCAGCTTTCTTGGGGCAGGAGGGCCAATATTTGTGTCCCAAACACAGATGCCTTAGCCAAAAGAACCCTCCAAGAACATCCCAATTATCAATTCCAAATGATGAGACAAATTAGCCAGTCTGCTTGGCTCAACAAAGGCTGCATCTGATGCTATACCTCCTATGTATCAGGTGACTAGTGGGCTACAGGGCTTGGTTTCCTATGCAGGTTATCAAAGCAAGGACTGAAGGAAACAGTTGGAAAAAAATAGGACAATTAGTGACAATTAAGAAAATTTGAAATATTATTATGAATTAAATCCATTGACTCACTATTTCCAGAAAGGAAGGTATGAAATTTAGAAAATAAAATTCCTAGAATCAAATATCTTGGGAATCAGAGATATTTCATACTCAGAAACATGGTATTTAGAGATATGGTAATGAATTGGAACAATAAACAAAATATGATTTAAACAAAGATTTGAAAAGGGAAAAAGGGAAATGTGCTACAAAAGCAGTAGAAAGACAGATCAAAATAAGTATTCATTTTCATGCATGAATGAAAATTTTGAACAGCTAAATCAAAATAATGAAACATAACCCTCTGTCAGAATACAGGTACTCCTCAATTTATAACCACAATTGAGACAAGAATCTTGGTGGTTGAACAAAGTGGTCATTAAGTGAGATGCCTTTGTGACTGCTTTGCTCAAGTACTGCAATTCCAGCTCTCCCAGTTGCAGTCATTAAGTGACTGTGTGGGTCATTAAATGATTGTGCAGAGATGCCTCAATGGATGGGGAAGATTCTAGAAACCAAGTACCTATTTCAGACCAGGAGGCCTTGGCTAGCTATATGGCTCACCAGCATACAGAAACTTGCTGTGGGCAGGAGGTCCATGGTCTCTTCCCATCCCATCACGCCCAGAAGATTCAGGCCTTCTCCCTGTCCCACTTTGCCCCATGCCTTCTCCCTACTCCACCATACCTAGGTCCTTTGTCTTTTTTCTGCAGCTTCTTAAAGACCTTTCCTAGCCTTCAGAACAATTGACTTCACTAGCTTTCTGGCCAGGTAAATGGATCTAGACATGGTAGGGTGGGGAGAAGTAGTGAGAGAGCAGGCCGAGGCCTATAGGGCCACAGTAGCTTTGTGAATGCCGGTGGACCAGATGAGTACCTGAGATGGTGGGGAGAGAGAGAGCTGGGCTGGGGAGAGTTGCAATGCTCCACAGTTGTAAAGCTGGGTGTTCTTCCAATGCCTGAATTCTGATCATGTGGCTTTAGGGTGCTGCAATGGTTGCAACTTTGGGCAGGGATTATAACTCATTTTATTCCACCCCCATCATAATTTCAAATGGCTGCTGAATGAATGGTCATAAGTCAAGCACTACTTGTATTAAGAATAATTTTGATAAAAAGAAAGATTTTGCATATATGACAGAAACTGTAAGGCAAATCACTTGATTTCTTTGAAGTCTGCTCAAAGAAAACATTTAAATGATATTTTGCATGATGAGAACAGCAGATTATGAGAACATAATTGCCCAATCAATTCAGAAGCATTAGTGGAAGAGTGGAAAATAAAACAAATCAATTTTGAAAAGAGATTAGTAACTAAGAAAATTTAAAACAACAACAAATGAGAAATGAGAAAAAGAAAAGCAACACAATCTGGGCAGTAAAACAATTGCCAAAGTAATGGAAAAATTAGAACAGAGAGTGGCGGCAATTTTTGAGAAAATTGAACAGTATCATACTATTAAAATCCAGTAAAATCAAACCTTTCTAGAAAAATAGGCAATTTCAGATATATCAGTTATTTTTCAAAGTATAACTGAAAATGCAAAACCATAAAGAAGATATATTGGAAATTTTGGGAAGAATTTGGGATAACCCAAAATTCCCAGTTTTGGAATTTAGTGATATTGCAAGTATCATACTGATGGTTTCCCAATATTTAGTGTCACTTATATTGGTATCTTTCTTTATTGGTACAGGGGAGTAGGAGTAGAGGGCAGTGTGTCATTGAACAACCTCATCCAGTCCCTTCATACAAATGTTAGATAGGAACATGAAGAATAGCAGAATTGCAGAAAATGTAAAACTTTCTTAAAAAGGCAACTGGACTTTTATTCTTTGATGTAATAGGAGGATGTTTTGTCTCCCACCCAAGAGACTTTATCAAATCTATGTGGAAAGGAAAGAGATGGCAAGAATATATATGTTTCTCACTAGGCAGGATACAGGACAGGAAAAAGTTCTCACAGAGTAATAAGACTAAGCAATAAAGATTTAGGAACGAGTTTTGCCCTACAGGTTCAACACAATACACAAGAGAAAGGGCTGGGAGGTATTTGCAAAGTCGAGACAAAGCTGCATTGTAAACAGGAGATAACTGATGATGATTTTATTCCTTTTTTGGAACTTTTTGGATTTTTTTTGTAATTTTGCTATAAATCATGACCTGAATTAATGATACACAGACATCAGAAACAAGAAGAGTTTTGATCTTTGATGGACTCCACAAAGAAGCAGCTTTGGCCTAAGTCTCTCCCTTCCATCAATACCAACTTGAACCAGACCTAAAGGAATTAGGAGAACCATTGCGATACTGTGCCTCCCCACTCTTAACCTTTTGAGCTTCTGTAGAAGTTGATCATTATATTGAAAGCTGTTGAGAAATCAAGAAAAAACAGGATGGATGTATCACTCTTATCCTGCTCCTGCAAAGGTGATGTGCAAGTGCAATCTATGCTGTCCCAGACTCATAGCTGGGTTTGAAAGAGGTCCAAATAATCTCATTTCTCCAGGGTTCTCTGCAGCGCGACCACTTTCACAACAACTTTCCTTTGCCTGTTCTTGCAAAACAGTGGTAACCAAACTCTTTCTTTTTAATACGTTTTATTAAAAGGTAAAAGGAATACTTGGGTTCTAATCAATTTGAGAATCCTTAAATGGAAAAAACAGAATGGTAATGTACATGCTCTTAGCAGAACCTATATATTTCAACATTATTATCAGGATGGTAGGTCTATCAACAACCACTAAGCGCTAAAATTAAAGTTACCTCTAAAATTATGGCAATACAGTGGTACCTTACAAGATGAGTAACTTGCAGGACGAGAAACTCGCAGGACGAGCAAAAAATTTAATCAAAAAATATTCCACTAGACAAGCTGCGACTCACGAGATGAGGAAACTTCATGCCAAACCTTGCGCATCATCAGTAAACACGCTCTGTATTTCCCGTTCAGGCATCTCCACGTGAGAGTTCTTCCGACTCTTACCTCGTGCTTTACTCCATTGTTGCAGACAGCAACCCCGTGTGAGAGTTCTGCTAACGGAGCAAGCAGCGCGCGTTCTGCCACCTCTCCTCTTGCGTGATTTATTCCATTGCCATACTGGAAGCAGCATGTGCGCGTTCTGCCACCTCTCCTCTGGTGCGGTTTACTCCATTCCCATACTGGCAGCAACACACGTGCATTCTGCCTGCGTTCCTGATCTCAATGAGCACCACGTGATCAAGCTCACGTGGGAAATCTCCCAACGGAGCTCTCCTTTCTTGCTGCGTAAACAGCGTAAATTAAGTGAAAGGCATTCAAGAGAGAGAACTCCGGAGACTCCCGATGCAATCTCC
>JANHZU010008166.1:129901-147210 GCA_032468055.1 Acrochordus granulatus
TGATGACGCGCAAGGTTTGGCACGAAGTTTCCTCGTCTCGTGAGTCGCGGCTCGTCTAGCGGAATATTTTTTGATTATTTTTTTGCTCGTCCTGCGAGTTTCTCACCCTGCGAGTTACTCGTCTTGTGAGGCACCACTGTACATGCAAAATAGAGTTAGGTCTTCTTCAAAGACATTGGGTTCACTTCATAGAAATTACCAAGATTTGTCTCAAACCAACCACTTTTGAGATTTCAGCAATTGGTGAGGAAGTTGGGATGTTCTGGTGTAACCTGAGCAGGTTTATTATGGACATGAATTTGATAGCAAATAATTTGAATTCTGAATTTGTTTCAGTCTAGTCCTTGAAGTTCTACACTGGGGTGACTAAAATGTTTGGTTTGAAATAATAATAATAATAGCAATATATCCAAGTAAAAGCACAAATAATAATGGAATTGAAATGACAAACGGGGCATTTCCGGGGCCATTAGTATGAAGCCTATACATATCCAGGGATTTTACAGCTGGACAGCATTAAGCATGGACAAGTTAAAAATGTGATTAGTAAAGAATATATCCCAAACAGTGAGAAAATTGCTAAAGGCAAAATTGAATGGTGGAAACACCATCAAAGCCATCAATAACTAGGCCACACCTGTGATGTGATACATTCCTGGAATTATTAATTGAACAGAAGCTGAAGTGGCCACTTTGGAACTAAAAAGGAAACTAATTAATATTCACTCTGGATTATATCCCTGTAATGATATTGATAGATTATACCTGCCCCACTGAAATAAAGGCAGAGATTAACTTTTAAATCAAACAAACTCAAAGAAGAAAAATGTGCCTTGACTGATTATGTAAAAGACAGCCAAGAACAAGAATTAACACAAGTTAAAATTAGAACTTATTAAATGTACAGGAAACAAAAAGTGAGTATCAGAATAATGTAATCTAATTTATGTAAACACCAAATATTATTCAGCCTCCTGCTTTCGTACAAGCTTACTTTACAAGTTTATTACACAAAATATTTGAACATGTCATTTGAAAGCAGGCACATTACACGATGCTATTCATGAATAATCATAAATTGACCAAGCCTCCCACACTGCTTTTGGGGGGCTTAATAGGACCATCTTAAACTAGGTCCAAGTGTCTAAACTAGAACAACATTTCAATGCCATTGTACAATTGTGATTAACCAGAAAATTTAGTTCAGCTATGCAGAAAAAGAAAACACCATATCAGCTTGACTACCCTTTCATATTTGAATGATATTAATTGAGATATATAATTGATGAAGTTTTCTGTGGCACAGTAATTCTGAAAAATAATTCTGAAAAAAGTTGGAAAGCTTTACCAGTTCCATTTCTCTTTATTTGTAGCATTAAAGTTGTAGGACAGAACCATCCATGCAGTGGCATTCTGAACCAGCTGCAGCCTCTGGATGCTCTTCAAGGGTACCCCCATGTAGAGCGCATTGCAGTAGTCCAATGGAGAGATGACAAGGGCATGAGTGACTGAGCATAGGGACTTCTGGTACTGGAAATGGAGCAACTGGCACAAAATGTGAAGTTGCACAAAGGCCCTCCTAGCCATGACTGCCACCTGCTCTTTGAACAGGAGTTGCAAGTCCAGAGAACCCTCAGATTGTATACAGGGTCTGTCTGGAGCAGTGCCACACCATCCAGAGTTAGAGATGTTAAAGTTCTTTATCCAGAAGACCCAGACAGCCAAAGCCATGCAGTTTTGCCAGGGTTCAACCAAAGCCTGTTGTCCCCCATCCTGATTCGTACAGCCTCCAGACACCAAGTCAGGGCCAAGACAGCATCACTTGGATCACCAGAGATGGAGATATAAACCTGAGTATCATCAGTGTACTGATGGTATGTCATCCCATGGTGACAGATGATCTCACCCAGTACTTTAATGTAGATATTAAAAGGAGTGGAGAAAGTACTAAGCCCTGTGACACACCACAAAGTAGTGGCCTCTCCCTCCCTATTAACACTAACTGGGACCAGCCTTGGAGAAAGGAGCCAAATAAGTTCAAAACTGTACCACCCAGCCCAACCCTTCCAGCCAAACCAAAAGGATACCATGGTGAATTGAATTGAAAGCCGCCAAGAGTTCAAGGAGAGCCAGGATGGATGCACTATCTCCATCCCACTCTCGCCAGAGATCATCAACGAGTGCGACCAATGCTGTCTCCATCCCATAACTGGCCTGAACCTAAGCTGAAATGGTTCCAGATAATCTGCTTCCTCCAGGATCATCTGTAGCTTCCAGAGGATATATGATTCTATATTAACAGATTAGACTTTAATAACAATACTACATAATCATTATATAATAAATCATTTCCTGAAAAAACTAGGCTTGCCAACAAATTATACAAGAAAACTCTTAGTTTAAAAAAGCGAGCTGTCAGAGGATAGTGAATTCTCATTTTTATGCAAACCTATCTTTTAAATGATTTTTGAAAGTATCATTATTAAATGATAGTCAGACATTTTCAGCATAGATTTAGCACAATATTTCTATAGCCTCCTCATTCCTGTTATTTCTGCCTTAACAATAAAGAGTGATAATACTTTAAGGATATAATGTAGTGAAACTCTTGAAAATACAGGGTTAAAGTCTTCCAAACTCTTCCATTTTCATCCCATTCTATCCAAAAGTAGAACTGCTCTTGGCATCTTTATGCTTTTTCATTGTGTGGCTTCTCCATTATTCCCTATGTTTACCAAGCACAAAATTGATATGAAACAAATTGAATCTCAAATCACAAACTGCAGGCAACTCATGCCATTTTGAAGCACAAATTCAAATAAAAAACAGGATTGATTCTCCCTAAAAAACTCTTTGTATTGGTACTGCAAATGGCACTATAGCTCCTTCAATTATTTTGAACTCTGTAGTACTGTAAAATGTTAAAGAGCAAGGACATAGGAACAACTCTGTGGCACCCATGTATCAGAGACCATCAGGCAAATTGTAATTCAATGCGAACAAATCTGAATATTGGAGACATGTGGATTATATCTTAATAAATAGGACTCTTTTTATATTCAAAGTATCCATGATTAGAATTGCCCGCAAAGATCTTTTTTTAGAACAGGCTGGTTATTAAGAAAAATCAAGGAAGCAGTACACTGCAGTAGATTGGATTTATTCCAGTGAAGGGAAATAACTTCCTATAACTTGAATTATACAAGGAAAAATAAAACTTTTTAAAAGGTTCAGGCTAAAGGTTCTAAACCAGATGTTATTCGTACAATACATATTCAGCTTCTGGAGAAACTGTGAATTGGATTGGTAGTGTAGTAGTTAAGGTGCTTACATGGAAACTAGGAGATTGTGAGCATTAGTCCTACCTTAGGCATGAAAGCCAGCTGGGTGACTCTGGATTAGTCATTCTCAGCTGAGCCACCTCACAGGGTTGTTGCTATGGGGAAAATAGGAAGAAAGAGTTTTATATATGTTTTCCATCCTGAGTTACTTATAAAATAATAGTTGGATAAAAATCAATGAAATAATAAACAAACAAACACCTGCTATCTGAAGTAAGAGCTATATGGCTCCCATTCTGTTGGCACAGAAATGTGTAAAATAAATAAAAATAATTACACAAGTCTTGAAGAGACTGGTTGCTCTCCCAGGTCTTAGAGTAAGGCCCTGAGCTTACTGGATCTTGTTTTGCTTTTGGTTGCAATTATGTTTTATTGCTTAGTATAATATGATCACCACAGAGTCACTTTGGAGTTGCAAAGTGCCCCTAAATTGAAACAAACCAATAAACAATTATTTGGAATTTTAGGCTTTCTTTGAGGGTCTGTCCATTTTCATTAATGTTCTCTTTTAGCTGTTTCCCCAGTTTTGTGAGGAAATAGATGGCCTACTTTTGGCTTTCTTAAAATAAAAATGGTAGTAAAAGGTCTGCAGAAAATATTTTTATATAAAAGAAAATATAATCTTTTCCTCATTATAGTTCCAATTAAAATCATGGCAGAAGTTGTATATGGATTGAAAGAAAGGTAGAATAGATACTCTTTAAGGTATCTTATACTGGCATTGAAAAATACTGTACTAGTTATCTATAGTATAAAAAACTGAATTATTGCCAGGATAATGTGCCAGGATTTTTTATCTATATAGGCTTATTTTTACAAGAATATACATCTACAAATGAACTCTTCAGGTCACTCTTGGTGAAAATTTTACCTGGTACAAGTGAATCATTTCTCCTAGAAACCTTTTCCTTTGCTCCCTCTCTAACAGGATTAAGTCTACAGACAGGCGGAAAAGAGATATTGTTCTGACTTTCATCCAGTAGAATCTAACATCTAGGTTAATAACTTGGCCTGCGTTTGGAAAAGAAAATTGAAGTCATTCTTTTATTTAGTTTAGATACTACATAGAGAAGTTATTACAGGCCAAGTAATGAAGACCATTTCATTGTTGGCACAAACAAATCTAAACCTGAGATACTGTCTCAAATGCGCAATTTCAGCATGCTCATAAATAAAGGATATGAACGTGTTAAATAGGTTTATTAGAGGCCAGGATCACAATAATGACAAAGATGCACCAAAGATATTCCAACACTCTTTACCAGACTAAAAAAATACACTGATGGAATTTTCACAGACCTGGGTGACAATACAGAAGAAGAACCTGGGAGAAATACAATGAAGCATTGTATAGAAGAAACCTCTGGTTTCTGACTAATGAAAGCACTGCCAGTAGCTGTAGGAAATATTGCAGTTCTGCTTCTGAAAATCAGGCATTCAACTCGACTCCTAGGAAACTTTTCCTAAGTGATAAATTTAAGCATACACACATGCTATACATACAGATATGCTGGAACGTTTCAGTTTTTCTTTGAAAAAAGCCTGATGGGAAGATATATCTTCTGAACTGTAAAAATATATGGATAATTGCCGGAAGAGTAGATTTGAGCTTTGACGTTGCAACAGAAGGGCTGCTTCAGGTCTTGGAGAACTGTCCGCTAATAAAGCAAGTTGGATCTTTCTTTAAACATACACAGCTGGCCTCACTCTTGAATTTCCTTTGCTTGTAATATGAAAATACAAGCATGGGAAATGTCTACTGTTCGTGAATCTACATGCAAATCTCAGAATGTGTGTGGCCTAGCAGCTGTTTATATTGCTCCTGTTTAAAAAATATCACAAGTCTCTCGGCGTAGCACTCAGTTTGTTTGTATACCATAGAGAGTTGCTGGTGAATTTTGGCCTACAGTAGAATTTCAAGGCGAATCTGGAGGTTTGTGTTAGGACAAAGCATTTGAAGAATGACAAGGGAAGCAGCAAAAGATTGCTAAATGTCAAACAACAGCTCTTAGGGGAGATTCTGCATGTCCCTATTGGGAGATATTCACAGGAAAAGATGAATATTTGCTCCTTGTCATGTGATGTGAGTAGCATTACTTTTTCATTACTTCCTTTACTGGATGTTGTGATGGATGAACAAAGAAATGAGAGGTCATATAATATGGCTCAGAAGGTCTTTTTCCGGATGCTGTTCCTAATCGCCCCCTCACCTCACAGTTTAGACTGAAGGGCTCTTGCAGGTTGTCCTAGTAAAAAAATGTTTTTTCCACTCTGCAAACTCTTCTCGGCACAGGAGCTAAGCCCAATAATCTTCAGAAGTTTTCGCTTGACTTTTGTGGGTTAAACCATCAAGCATTGTTTTTATGTATGCCACTCAGAATCACTAGTTGGAATAGGCAGCTATAGAAATCAAATAAACCACATCAAATAAGTATGAAAATAGAGATAAATTTAATGGTGATCAGCTTTTCCCCCAAATTCTACCAAAATTAACTGGTCTTCAAAGTTGCTGGAGGGCCAACAGTGAGGATATTTACCCAGCCTTCCAAAATGAGGTGGTTGCAGAAATCTTCGGATTTCGGCGGCATATAAATTTAATAAATAAGTTAAATAAATAAATAAGCCCCAATTCCTAGAGGAGATTGGCTTCAATGGAAGGAGCCATTCCCATTGAAAGGGAAGCAACCATGCGCAGTAAAGAGTTTATGGAGAAGAAGAACATGCTAAACTTTTGCAATCTCCGCAGAGCCTTGGGAAGTTGTACTTTCTTTGCAGGGCCTTGGAAAAATGAGGGAAGCTCTTTGTTTTCCTCTACAAAGCCAGCTCCAGTGCTCCAGACCTACTCAGGAGCATGGGAAAAGGGGAATATTAAGATGCAGCAGATGGATGGCTAGCTTTAGCTTTTTTCTTTCTCTTCCTGATGGGCCACGCTAGGTGGCCTTCTGGGGGGAAGAAAATGGCAAAGGTCAGATGGCTCAGGGCTGGGGGGGGGGCAAGGCAGGGAATGTGTCTAGGCTGGAGCCTCCCAGGACATTTGGGGCTTCGTGGGGGGCGGTGGTTGCTTTGCGCCTCTGGTGTCTCCCTGGCATTTGCAGCTTTCCTTTGGGGCTTCCCATGGGGCAGGTGCCTTGTGCCTCATTGTGGAGGCTGCTTTAGTGTTTGAACCGTGGGGGGGTTCATGCCCCCCTGTGGAAACTTCCCAGGCATTGGAGGGCATTAATGTGGAGGGGAAAGATACAGTAGGCAGATGAGAGGAGTTGCAGTGCCAATGCAGCCCATTGTAAGTGCAGATGAGCTCTGAGTACTGCACTGGCTGTAACTTTGGGCACAAGTCGTAAATGTCTTTGTTCAGTACTGTTGTAATTTTGAATGGGCATTGAACAAACAGTCATAAATCGAGGACGACCTGTACTCACTTTTGGGAGTAATCAGATTAAATAAGGAATTAAGGAAAATACTGTTAATTGCAGCCCCATCTAAGAGAAACTATTGGCAATATTTCCTCCCACTGACAAAATTCACATTTTTTTTCCACAAATAAGGATGGAACTTCCTGAAGTCATTCACCTCCTAAACTCCTTAGGTAGAAGACAAAAATTAATTGAACAGGAATAAAAATTGCTCTTGTGTTTCGTATGGCTTTCAAAAGTTAGCAATATTAATATGTTTGTGCGTGTGTGTGTGTGTATATATATATATTTTTCTCTCTGTGTTTTTATAATATGTGTATGTATATGTATAGAAGCACTGAAACCTAGGAGTTTTGTTTATGGGAATGGGTACACATTTCACTACTCATAGTCATAGAGATATTTATAGAATCCAACTATTTTATCTGTAATTGCTTCTACCTGTGTGTGTGTGTGAGAGAGAGAGAGAGAGAGAGAGAGAGAGATTAAAGTGAACACTTGAAAGTGGTAGACCTTGCTTAGTTAGAATATTTTAATGTTCTATATGACTACCTTTCCCCTGCTGTCTTTGTTTTTCCTTAGTTTTTTACATTGCCAAGTTAAATAATATAAGATCTGAACTGGAAGAAGACTAATCTATTCATGTGCATAAATAAGATATAACAGATTATAAACTAATTATAAACTAATCTGTTCTTGCTATCTTGGTATGTTCTAACAAAAGATCCTGCTTTGTCTGAGAGGGGCAGAGCTCCCAGTGTTCTTGATTATGGTTCTAACACGATGATGAGCCTCAAAAAATGGCATTATGAATAAAAGAAATAAGTGAACTTTTTTTCACTTCTGAACTGGCTCCACCAACATGGGAAGCCAGTCCCTCCTTTGCACCTGGGCACCATTTAACAATATGCCTGATTCATTGCCATAGCCAAACAGCTACAATGGAATGAATGATCCACAAATGTCCAAGCGTGAAGGTCATGTCATTTTTATTCTACAGGTGAGCAACCGGGGCAGTGTGAAATTATTTTAATCAAGACTTCTCTGGTCCAATAGTTTATGTATAGAGCTGTCTTAAGATAAATGCCTTCCAGAGCTGCTCCAATGCTGAGCTATCAAGCCACTCCTATGAGTAAAAGAAAAGTATTAGGCACAAAGTTAAAAAAGGGGGAAAGATGTCATGTCAGAACCTTTTTTTTTTTGATATTCATTTCAATATATCAATGTCTTCAGTGGGCTAAGATATAAAAAACAGAGGGCTACATTGCTAACTAGTTTTGAACAATCAATACAGAAAATAGCAGGGTACAGCAGACTATGAACAAATATTTATTGATACGAACACAGACTCTCCAAAATTATATATATGCAGCTGAACAAAAAGGAAAAACAAACAAACCTTGCTTCACTCAAGCAGCAGTGACAGTATCAGTATGCTACAACCTTAACTCCTTCCAGTCTACAATTAACTGCTTTAATTGTTTTTATTTGTGTGTCTTTCTTGACTCATGGCTCCTGCTGAAATCTCATGGAGTCCATAGTTAGATGGAGCTTTACCCACCATGTCTGATGCACCACCTGCAACCCTACTTGGTGCAATAGGACATAGCTACAGTTACTCATGCCCTCATTACTATCCAGTGGGACTCTGCAATACACTTTACATAGGGCTGCCCTTAAAAACTGCTCCAAAAGTGAAGCTACTCCAGAATGCAGCATCCTATGTACTTATTAGCTCGCAGCAATGGTAGTATCTAACACTGATTTTGCAGATTTTGCGCTGATGGTCATTTGGTTTCTGAGAACAATTTAAGGCTGATGTTAACCTATAGGCCCTATACAGCTTGATACTTCAATACATGCAGAAGTACTGTACCTACTCCAAACCAGGAATGGCCTGACTCACTAGATTAGTGATTCTCAAACTTGGCAACTTGAAGATTTGTGGACTTCAGATCCCAGAATTCTCAAGCGTGCATGGGTGTCTGGGGAATCCTGGGAGTTGAAGTCCATACATTTTAAAGTTGCCAAGTTTGAGAAACACTGCATTAGATGATTTAGGCAGCAGTTGCTTTTCACCCAACACTTCTGAGAGATGATGTAGGCCAGATTAGAAAGTGTTGTTTTCCTGTAATGATATTAATGATCTTGAATGGCCCCCATTTAGAAATCAGGCTAGTTTGCTCTCCATAATAGATTTCAGGAAAATGCTAACAGTTGAGTTATTCCAGAGGATATTCCCTTAAACACTGAACCTTCCTTTACTTTTTAAGTTTTTGATCTGTATGTGTTGGTCACTTTTATTAGGCATTATAATTGGCAGTGTTAATTTTAATCATACTTTATTATAGATGTTATACTGTGCACTTGGTAAGCCACTGAGAACTGTCTGACTGCAGTGGAGCATAAATAAACAAATTAATGAATCTATTGAATTCTCAGCTTCATGATTTTAAAAAAGGAAAAAACTCAAGTGGCTCCTATTTGCATATGTTTTCAGATAACTTCTTGAACTAATATTTGATCATGTCAGGTTCTCCCTGCATCTAAGTGAATATGCATGGAAAGCTCCTTTGGATCTTTCTGATTTGTATGAGAGATGGTGTCTATAGCTGCCAAGTTAAAGAAGAAGAAATTTTGATAAAATTAGAAGATTATATTCCTTCTCCTTCAAATGTCCCCTCCTTTTAATGTGAATTTCTATAAATCCTTTATAGTTCCCAGGCATATGGCCCAATCTTGTTTCATTTCACTTCATTATTTATTTTATTTGTTTAATTTTTCACAAAAAACTAGCATACTGAGAGGCAAAATATTATTCTCAAACAGAATCTTTATTTTCAAAAGATTTCTGTGCCTTGCACATTTCCCAAAACTTTTTTGAATATCCTATCCCAATTCTTTGTTTAGAATTTAATTCTACTTGTGAATGGCTGCTATGTGGGTGACCACATCTACCATTGCAGACATTTCCTCTGATTGCTCAGAGTTAAAATCCTAATAAGCCATCAGCTACAGCCTTTCTGTAGAGCTATGAAAGATGAAAATACTAAAGAGCAATGACAATATTGTATTTGTTTATTAAATATTATTAAAATAAGTTTGCTTTTGCCAAGTTTTTTTTACTATAATTGCATTTATTGTAGCTATTTGTCTGTATTAAAAATGTAAAACTAACCATAAAATTTAAAAGCATTAGAATAATTTAAAATATAGTCTTGGTTAACTCATTGTGCTAAGTAATGGTTTGTTTTAGTCATAGTTTGTTGAACAGGCCATAGTAACCTGGTTTGCACAAAATTAAAACATTGCCATGTTCTACAAATCTCAATGGCTATATTCACACAACACACAAAGCTAAAATCTAACATTAAATTGTGGCATCATGTAGTATGTGAACTCTACCTGTGTGGCAGATAAATTAACAGCCCAATAAAAAAACCTGTCAAAAATATACTCATCTATCATTGTTAATTAAAGAGAGGTATAATCATAACAATCCTCACACAGTAGCTGAAGTAGAAAGGGAAACTTTCTTTTGCAAATCAGAAGCAGTAAGACCGAGAGGTTTTCTTCCACTATCTACCCAACTAGCCATTGATCATGAGTTTCTGTCATTCAAATACATCTTTTCATCTCAGTTTTCAAAAAGATCTTAAAAGACTGTTGCAAAGCAGGAGTGTTTGCAGATAAGGATGAAAAATAATAATCAAGATGGCAGCTTCAGCTTTGTGACTGAAGGCTGCCCTTCTCATTAGATTGTGCCCATTTTACATCCCTGCCTGAAACTTTCCCTTGTATATTCCTGGCAGTATGCTTTTGATAGCCTGAGGCAGCACTGATATGGAGAATCTTTGGCCATCCAGAAATCACTGCAGTACTACATTTTAATTTTACCCTATTGGCTTTAATCACCACATAGTTCAACAACATCCAGAAGGCTAACCTATTCCATGTCCCTGATATGGCAAATTCAATTAAAAACAAAAAACAAAAAGGAGTCCAAATCCTAAAATGACTTCCATTTCCTATAATAAGCAATCTATCTATTTGCCGTAGAAACAGATCCCACTTGGATTGTTAGATGTCTATCAAGGAAGGAAGGAAATTTCACATGTGATGATTTAATGCTTGTTGCTTTTGACCTTTGATTCCAGTTCCAATCACTGCAGACTGGAGTAACAGAAATTACTCCATGTGTAGGTGATAAAGTGGCAGTTACCAAAAAAGAAATCCCCCAAACCCTGAAAACCCTCACATTTCTTCCTTAGTAAGAATAAAGTTTCTTACGCAATGTGAGACCAGTAAAGGGACATGAAAATTGGGTTTTGTGCAGCTATTTGTGACACTTTGAAAGACTGATTTTGTTCTTTGCAGCATTTCTTTGTATATGGGGGGAAGCAATCCATTGATTGTATTCTACTCTACATAATGCAACTGAATCAAAGTCCTGTTACATAAGGGTGCCTCAGTCTAGACCAATGTTTCTCAACTTTGGCAATTTCAAGATACATGGACTTCAACTCCCAGAATTCATACCGGCTGGAGAATTCTGAGAATTGAAGTCCATGCATCTTAAACTTGTCAAGATTGAGAAATACTGCTCTAGACAAATAATGATATCAGCAATACCCTCTCCTTTAGAAATGTTCGCCATGTACTCACATCTCAGACAAAAGAAAGAGAATAACATCAAATGTGTGATGTCAGAGAGATGGATTCTATGATCTCCCTGATCCCCATTCAAAAGCTGATAGATTTATCTATGCAGTAGCAAAGACATTGTCAGACACTGATGCAATCAAGAAATGTCCAGACTTCAGACATACCATGGGTAGCCAATTCAAAGGCAGAAGAGTTGTTCAAGAAAACACATTTCAGGTATGACTTCACAAGTCATATGCTCCAATTCTGACACTCCATTCCTGGCCAATCTCAGCTAAAAGCTTCTAAAGAAGAAATTTTCTATCCCCTTGCTCCAAGCTGAGATTGTAGGAGTTTGTGAAAGGAGCTTCTAGCTTTCAAGAATACCATTATTCCTATGTTACTGTTTTTTTAATATCTGGAGTCCTCAGTTTCTCTGCTCTCTGATTTGTCACTCTATACCACCACCACCAATAGCTAGTGGGCTCACTACAGTGAAGGATGATTTTGCATTAAATCTGGGTTGGTTCATGAGAACCAGGATTATCCAACACCTTATCCTCCTGCTTCTTTTGCTGTTTAACATAGATTTCTCCTAAAGGATCATGTCACATTTTCATTGCCATAGAAATTTCCACTGTCATCTCTTCAATGTTCTGAGTCTCAGCTCTGTTTATAGTAAACCTTAGCTTTTATTTTCTTCAAAAATAAGTGTGAAGAAGCATTTTTGGATCTTGCACAGTACCTCTCTGCTCTTCATTAAAGCAGCTATTTCCCCCCCACGTTTTATGAATCAACTCATTAATTTTAATTGCAGTACTTTTTTTTCGGAATCACACCAAAGACAGAGTACTTTCAGAAAGGTTCTCTGTTTTTTTTCTTGCATAAGCCTAATGAAATTCATCCAAATTATTTTTTAAACATCCCCTGCCCTAACACCCTTCAATGTGCAAATACAATGAGTTGTCTATGTAAAAATAAATTATTTTGAAGAAACTTTCCATGAGACATGGATGGATCTTTCTCCCTTCACTTTGAATCAGGATATAAAATACTATTTAAACCTCTCAAATAAATACAGCCAACATTTTACTATTATCTTATTTTAACCATATGTTGTGTTTATTCTATCTCAGAAAAAAAAAATATTATCACCTTAGCTTTGCAAACAGCACATGTATAGTCATGGACATGCAGTTATAAATCCAAAGCATACAACCAGTGTAAGTTCAAGGAAGTTAAAATTTGTCTGGCAGTTGTGTTCTTTTGCCTTAAGATTTAATTCTAAGACCTTGTTAAGTGCACTCCTATAAATTATTAATGTTAGAATTAATAGAGATATGTTGCCAAGGGAAGAATGGAATAAAATGGTTTATATTGCAATCATTTACACTCAGATATTTATCCTCAGTTCACCATCTATTTTTAGGCAACACCATTGGCCATGGAGAGCATGTAATTATTTTCTCCATTGCCAAAAAGATAGCACTGTCTCAATACATTATCTTGCATAGTTTTATATTTTTCTAATAATTATATTCCATAAGTATGCATTATATACAATTAGCTTTAGCAAGGTATGCTAATCTAATGGTTGTATACCATATTTACATTAATATGCAAATGGAACCAGAAATACAAAATTGCATGGAAATGAAAGCTGGAAAATAATTAACATTTTTGTCACGAAAGCATCAAGAAACAATTTCCTTTATGGCTTAATAGCAAGGAGCTCATGTGCCATCTGAGGGAGGGTTCCATCAATCTAAACTAAGGGGTTTGATTGAAATTGGGCATAAAGTACTATTTGGTATGCTGTTGTGAACTCTCTCCAATGCAGGTGGTAAATTTTGTGCAGTAAAACTGCACAAAATTGCTGCAATTTATTATGCAATCCAGAAAGTGCCTGGATTGGAGCTGAGGAGAAACATCCATAGGACAGCTAGTCCTGTCAGAAATATGATACGTCAATGACAAAAGCTTAATTACACCATTAATTAATAGAACAATTTTCAGATTGCCTTCCAATGCAGCTTGATACTCGTTAGTGCTACTTTTGAATAATTTCTCCCAGCGTGCATTACTCCACAAAGTCTATTTAAAAAAAAATATGGGACTAGAAGAGACAAATAATAATATGCTTTAATGAAACAAAGCATACATTTCTTCAAACTACCTTTTTTCCTTTTTTTAAAAATCTGACTTATACTGAAGTATTGGGAGACATTTCCATCTGTTATAAAAATCTATGAAATCAGACAGAAAATCTGCATAGCATCCTAAGAGAATGTTGCAGATTTGAAATGTGTACCCGCCTTTTTGAACACAAAAAAAATATTCATGGAAATCAGTTTGTTCAAGGAACAATATAGAAGTTTGGCCAAATAATTTTTCTTGCAATTTTTACTCCATAATAATAAAAAACAGGTTTTTTTTTAAACTTCATATCCTAGCATATGAGTAAAAAAAAAAATAAAGGACAAAAATATGTATTGAATGATCTTAGCCAGATCTACTTTAATAAAATTGAGTGGAGTTGTTTTAGTCCACTTATCTCTGTAGTGCCCAAATAATGTTCATCATATAAATTGATATTCTGCACCTTAGAAGCTGAACACTTTTTTAAAGCTTTATTTTTGAAATAGGAGATATTATTCTCATACATAGTTGATTTTGATTGATCTTCCACAAGACTTGGTTAATACCAAAGTGCAATCAACACAATATTCTCGAACTATAAATTTGTCTGGGAGGTTGCAAACATCACCATCATCATCATTTCATCATCATCCCAGAAGATAATAGCAAACTCCTTCTAAGTTGTTCCAGGAGAACTACGTAGAGATGTCCATTTAGGCACCAAGAATTAAGTTCAATTAATTGTACAAGAAACATGAAAAAGAATGTGGCAGTATCACCTGCATACACATGCAAATATTACTAATGTGTGTGGTTCCCTCTCTGTAGCCTCTGCACATACCCACAAATTGTGAGGCTTTCCGTATCTGTTCATGGAGCAATCTATTAAGTCCTACTCAAATTTTCAGAAGAACCAAAGTGCAGATCCAGAGAAGCATCTGAGTTCTGGACCCCCTAGCATGTTGGAATTAAATCCCATTTTTTACCTCTTTGAGTTCCCTTATCTGTCTCAAGGGATCATTGATCCCTCCATATAGAAGTGTGACCTTATCATTCTAGCTTGATTGCCTGCAGCCAAAACTTTCTCAGAAACCTTGTTTTCTCAAATCTTATCTGTCTTGACTATACAGTATGCTACAATTCACTTTATGGACTGGGCTATGATAATCAGATACTCTGCCCTTTTCTTGACCCTCACAGTATACAGATCTTTTTTGGAGGCAGGTTAGTTGCTATTATCTTTTCTGTGATTTTGACTATACATTTGAGTCTATGCCTGTCCTGTATGGTTGCTGCACCAAACCAAACAGTTATAGATGTACAAAGGACAAACTTTTATTTTAAGTTATGAACCTTATTCAACTCTGGGTTTTAAATATTCCTAAAGAAAAATGATTATATATAAAAAAGGAGAAATTTCATATAATATACTCTCCCTCTGTATTTGTGTGTCTGTGCTTGTGTGTTTGCATGCATATGGGTAGGTCTATGTCTCTTTGTGTGTGAGTTTACACTTATATGTGTGTATCATTCTTCCTTACTTTTTAATATCCTTATATCTTTTATTTCTTGAAATCTTTTTGTTCACTTGTGTTCTGATTTCCACCACCATCACCACATATTCCCCTTTCCATTTTTCATGAGTTGGAGGCCAAATAAAATGGACATACTAATCAAATATACAATGTTTTTTAACTTGTTCATTTCTAGAAATACTCTTGAAATTCTGGTGGTATATTTAGAAAATAGTTGTATGTGTTCTGCATCAAGATTATTTTAACGTTACTTGCAATATTTTACCCTATCCTACTACTTAAAAAGCATACAAATTAACAAGGTAAATTAAAGAGTTTTTTGAAAGATATTTTGTATGAGATAAAAAAATTATTCTTGTCCGCTATTCTTTATTTTCAGTGCTTCTGAAAAACTTATTGTCTGATGTTGAGATATGCAATTAGTTCTACATATCAAGGTTTATATTTAATAGCCATCCACATTGTGCCTACAGGATTATTAAAAAAAATGTCATTGCAGTGAAGCAATCTACCCTGATATATTTACTAGGGAATAAATTCCTCTAAAGATAAACAAACGTGTGACTTATTAGCATTACTAGAATGTGAAAACTTCCTGTTTATTTCTTTCATTAAATTATTTGTTGTTGCTTCTCCATTCTCCATATATTAAGTGACTTCCAAAGCCTTTGCTACATGGGCAAATTTCTGGAGACATCTATCTTGTCTTTAAGAACCAGTGAATTTCTGAATGGATCAAATGCATGTAATGCAAGCTGATCTACTTTAGACGAGGATTTGGTTCATTGGTACAGTTATTTCTTGTGAGAATGTTGATTTCAGACAGTCAATGGTGAGACATTAAGACTTGATGTTTAGCATAAATTTCTCACAGTCTATGCTGAATCCTTTAATACACATACACAAATCATTTGCTTCAGACTGGGCATTATATATACCAGCAACTGCAGAGGTAGAGGGATTCCATATAAGGACTTTCCAAAGGACTGATCAAAGGAGTTTAATCAGAAAAACTGCTTGACTCTTCCTTACAAAGGAGCAATTTCTAAACCAATACTGTTTGAATTGTCCTTCCCACCAATCTGTAAATCAGACTTAATTCTATCTGGATTAACCTCAAGAAGTGGGCCCAGTCACATGCAAGATGTCCCAATTTTATTTTTCTGAAAATGGCCTTTCAGATATAGGATAATACCATTTTAAGAATGTAAAACAGAGCATATTCCCAGTTAAAGTCATGCTGGGAATAGGGAATAAGAGGACATTATATAGCACCTACAGTTTATTACTGAATATTAATGGGTATGTGGAGCTACTATTCTCAAATGCTAAAGACAGTTACAGATGGGTGCACAAATACTCAGCTGTAGAAAAAGTTTAAAAAAAACTATATGAAGATGATGGACAATAGACCTTCTTGTTTCAACCTTCAAATCAAAGTCAGGTTTATTATAATGTCTCCCAATACTTCTGATTAATACTGGAAATTAGGTGGAAAACTGGAAGGGGAGAATTAGAACAGAGAACCGTTTCTATACACTTGCTAAGAAAATCAAATGGACGTTTCCACAAAATCATCAACAGATAACTTTAACTTCAAAGTCATTATATCCAGAAGATAAATTGGTAAAATTATTATTTAAAGAATAATTCATAGTATGTATAACAAGCTTTTATATGCACATTGCTGAAGATCAACACAAACTAGGCTTTGTTTTCTTTCATAATGTCCACTCCAATCACTGTCATTGCTGATGATTGATCACTGATCATAATTACATTATGATAACTATGATTTTAATCATGATTAACTATGCAGATTCTGAGGATACTAAACTCATCCTCAGTGCAGATGGGTAGTAAGTGTAAATCCTATTTGCACTTTCTCCATTGGTTGTGTTATATACAGTAAATGAAATTCTATAGATAAGCAATTATGAATGTTAGAAGAGGAGGACAAAACACAGCCATTTCCCATATCAGATAAAGAGATTTATAGAATTTAAATCTATAGAATAGAAATTAGAAGATTAATTAACATGAGAGAAAAGAGGTAAATGACCCAGAGATGTCAAATGAAAGTAATTGCTTCTTCCCGATCATTGTTGTTGTTCAGTCGTGCAGTCGTGTCCGACTCTTCGCGACCCCATGGACTGCATTACACCAGGCTCCCCTGTCTTGCACTGCCTCCCAGAGTCTTCCCAAGCTCACACCCATCACACTGACTATGCTATCTATCC
>JANHZU010008166.1:186303-196896 GCA_032468055.1 Acrochordus granulatus
GCTAGGTAACGAAACAGTGGGTTAGCTGAGTGTTTTTTTCTAAAACCAGGGTGATCAATTTGCAAATGAGGCTACATTTTAGGAAAACATGGCTGTAAAATCCTACACTTCCTTTGAGATACATAATTCACAATGTTTCAGTAATAAGACAGGAAGAAATGATAGAAGTCAAAATCTCAAAATAATCCTTTTAAAGGATTAAGCTGTTTTCTTCTGCATTTGTAGGACTCCAGGAGATCTATAAATAAGATCTGAAAAATCTTTCATTGCTGCTGCTCTTCAATATTCAACAGAAATCCATCCAACTACAATACCTGATGACCACATGATGATTATTAAACATAAATCAGTAATATACACTTCTCTGATAGTATATGAATATTTAGCCATCCTCGCCTAGTTTTGTGGCAAGTAGTTGAAAATGTGTTGCTATTAGTATTTTGAGTCATCTCAAACTTTTGGACATATAGCCCATGCAAACAAAAAGTACATACACATAGAGTAGTATGAATTCCTATGCTTAAATAATTCCAGGATAATTTTTGGGAGGAAAAATTCACTTCTAATTCCCTTGATGATATATGATATAGACCAATAATCTAAATATTCAATGTTCGTTTTTCAGACTGGGTAATCAAAAAACTGTAGGATTTGCATGGCATTTGTTGTTTAACACTATTTCTATGCTGGGTTCATATTTATTTCTAACTTTTCACCCCATCAAGAAAGACAAAATGTGGCCATGACATTATAATTCTTATCCCTTGAATTTGCTTCCAGATAAATAAAGAGGAACTAAGCATGTTTGTTTAAAGACTATAGCAGAGAACAGGGTGGTCTATGACACACACTGGTTACTTCTCAACTGTACTGACAAAGAGAAGGGAGGAAGAGATGAAATTTGCTGATTATTTTATTTGGCACCTTCATTTTCAGTAGTGTTTAGATTTTTTAAGACTGAAACAGGTCAAAGCATTTCAACAGCAGTTTGGTAAGATTTTGTCTCACTGATTTTGTGGTGAGAAATTGAAACCGACTTTGTGAGTGTTATTGACCAAGGAAGCAGGCTACTTGCTTGGTCATTTTACACAGTGTTGAATTGAACTGCTGTTTTCACTCTATTCTTGTATGCATGTGTGTGTGTGTGTGTGAGAGAGAGAGAAATTTGTTCAGTTAATTTTTAAAATAGCATCCATAAAACAAATCTGTAAACTAATGTGTGGAGCACTGATTCAATTCTAAGGAAAAAAAGGAAGAATAGTCTAACAAGGTTTGGTGATGTGGTTCCAGAATATTGGCTGTGTTTATTGTTGTTGTTCAGTCACTAAGTCATGTCTGACTCTTTGCAATCCCATGGACCATAGTACACCAGTACGCCTCCCTCTCCTCCACTGTCTCCTGGAAGATGCCTAAACCCATGCCAATTGCTTCAACGATGCCATCCAACCATCTCATCCTCTGTGGTCCCCTTCTCCTTTTGCCTTCAGTCTTTCCCAGCATCATGGTCTTTTCCAATGAATTAGGTGGCCAAAGTATTTGAGCTTCAGCTTCAGCATCTGTCCTTCCAATGAACAATCAGGTTGATTTCCTTTAGGATTGACTAGTTTCAACTTCTTGCAATCCAAGGGACTCTCGAGTTTTCTCCAGCACCAAAGTTCGACGGCATCAATTCTTCAGTGTTCAGCCTTTCTTGGTCCAATTCTCTTATTGGTCCTTCCTATTGGTCCAATTCTCACAGCCATATATTGCTACTGGGAAAAGCTTTGATTATAAAGATCTTTGTCAGCAAGGTGATGTCTTTGCTTTTTAATAAGCTGTCTAGATTTTCCATAGCTTTTCTCCCAAGGAGCAAGCATCTTTTAATTTCATGGCTGCAGTCATCATATGCAGTATCTTGGAGTCCAAAAAAATAAAATCTGTTTGTTAGCAAAGTTAAAGGGTTATTTCTATTTCAGTATTAGGAGCAACAACTCATTATCCAAGAATCATTCTTTGCTTGAAAATCCCCAACAACTTCCACTAGTGATGGTGCCAAACCAACTTTTGTGTTCTATCATCCCTCTCATAATTTCCAACATAGCAGTAGTAGCCACTTATTTTATTTGGGGGAGTTGTATTTCTCCAGGACATGGGGTGGTTTAGGAGACAACAGCACTGATTGAATTAAAATATTTTTCTGTCCTATTGGTCTTCTGGACAGAATACTGGATTAGGTCCTGATGATCTCAGCATGCTCTTTGCATGAGTGGCAACAGAGAAGATAACTGCAACTTCTTTAGAAAATCTGAGGAGTGAAAACAATACTAGTATGGAAATTATTCAAAGAAGAAAGTAGTGTGAATTGTGACACATTATTGAGGAGAGGAGAGAAAGATCGCGTGTGAGAGAGAGAAAGGGTGGGAGAAACCTCAAAGCTATTTAATATTAATATTCCCCTCCTGCCCTTATTATTGAGCAAATACATAGATAAAAGTGTAAAGATAGCCTTGAATCATAGGCAAAGGATGTCTGAACTACAGTAGCAGCATCTTGCAGTTAGCATATTCTTTGTGTGTTTGGTGATCCAATACGCTTTGATTTCTTGAGCCTTGGTCATGGTGGACTTACAGTGCAGCGTGTCCTTTGGGCAGCTTTGCAGAAGCACAGGGATAAAATGGAAGAACAGAGGGGCAACAACTGGGACCCTCTGAAGAAGCAATGGGTTCTGGCAATCAGCTCAAGCAAACTGGATCAGAATAAAACAGATTCACTTTATTTTTTCAGGGTGCGACATGTTCCAGATTAAGGGTGGCTTTGTGTTTTTTAATGTCATTTATTGATGTGACTGCTATACGACTTCAATCCATTTGAGACTCTAATAGAGATTGGGCCATAGGAGTCAGCATGGCTGAAGCGGTGGGTTAACACAACTAGACCCAAAGCTCCTTCTCTTTCTTCCTGACATTCCTTCTTTCTGTTTCTCTTCCCCTCAAATAACAGGTTGCCAATTTTAATAGCTTACAGTTATCACTTGTGGAAGATTCCACCAGTATGGCCATGGATATGCATTCTGGAAATAGTATTTTATCAACATATGGAGAGCGACACATCCTTGATCTCTCTCTCTCTGCAATTCTGCACAAAAGTCTTCATAAAAACTCAAGTGTGTCTGATTAGTAGCATTAAATTGTGCTTGCAGGCTTTTTTCCCCAACATGCTATTTATTTGTGTTTTATGGTTTTAATTATACTTGGTTCTCTTCCTATGGCTGCTGATACAAATATCATAGGTAGAACGTAACAGGAAGAACTAATGTACTTTTAGATTATTATATTATAAATTAAATATATTTATCTGGCATTAATTTTAAGAAATCACTTTTTTGTTGCATTGAGGTATGTTTATTGCACTGCAGAGCAAAAAAAGAGAAGTTACATTTCATTGTTAACTGTTGTTACATGACAAGTAAACAAGTTTAATTGTGTTATTCACCTCATTTACTTTAATGATTCAGTAATAGATGTAAAAGGAACCTCAGGACCAGATGGTGGAATACGTATAAGTGGAGGGAAAATACACATAAACTATGAATATTTTTATCTCACGTATATGATAAATATAAGTCCCCTGATGTTCACTCTCAGAGTTTGTCACCAGTTGGCTAGATCTAACCAGAGAAGAGTAGTTGTCCTATCCAAACTATAACTTGTTTTCAGTGCAAAGGTGATATTATGAGCCATTTCCCATTTTTGGGAAGAATCAGTGAGGTCAGTGAACTGATATATCAAGGAACTAGCAAGGAGAAAACCACACCCCAACCAATAATGGCAGGACAAGCCATTAAAGTGAACCCCATATTCACTAGCACTGATGATGTCACCTAGTTGAGTAATGAAACATTTGCAAGCAAACAATCAATTTCAGAGAGCACCAAGGACTTCATAAACTGAAATATTATATGTTACTATATTTTCATACTGTATTATGGGAAATACCATGCTACTTGAAATTTTCAAAATAATAAAAAAGTTTTGTTTTTTCACCTTTGACAGGGCACCACCCAGTGGTTATATTATATGATAGGCACTTATATACATATTTTAAATAAATAAAATTCTAGGAAAAATCATCTATACATTTGCAAACTCTTCTTAATCCTCTAGCAAAGAGAATATTTTAAAAGTAATGATTAGATTATTAAGCAATTAAATGTGAACTCAATAGGATTTACATTTGAGTAGCCATTAAAGGTCTACATTTTAAAGAAGAGATCGATACATTAAATATTTTACTTCTAATCTAGAACTTAATTCCCTGTTGATTTCTTTTTGGAAGATTCTTTGTTGCCATAGGGAAATGATATTGAATGTTTCTCAAAAGCACTATTAGCACCATCCATGCTGGCATCTGTGTGATCCATGGTTACATTGCACTAAGTTTCTTTTTATTCAGAATAAAATAATAGCAAAAGGAAAGCCACACTGGTGTAATGGTTAAGGCACCAGGCTAAAAATCAAGAGACTGTGACTTCCAGGCCTACCTTAGGCACAAGCCCAGATGGGTGACCTTGGGCCAGTCATTCTCCTCAGCCCTAGGAAAGAGGCAATGGCAATCCATACCTGGAATTCTTGCCAAGAAATTTGCAGGGGCTAGTTCTGGCAGCCACCAGGAGTCAAAAGCTGATTTGAAGGCACATATACACAGAGACAATAATAGCAATGAAAACAACAATAACAAATTGGCTTACTAGCAAATAAGCAGTCATACTTATCTCCTCTTCAATGCAGCATTCTAAAGCTGTCGAAGTGTATTTACATTTGTATTTCTCTGCAGCGTGGTTTTCATTCTGGTCTAGCTTTCTTTTATCAGAATTATTTAATTACTTGGGAAATGCAAAAATACACTTAGCATTGCTATTATTTGGAGATATGACAAAAGATCATCCTGCTTTGATCTTCCTCCTGCTCATGAAGGAACAGAAAAAAATGAGGCAACTATTTTTAATGGAGAGGGAAGTGAATTCTGGCAGAAGGGAAAATTATCTTTCCATCTCCATAACTTGTCGTCATCTCCTTCCATTAAAAACAATCCTTGACATCTACTCACACAGTGTCAGAGGATAGAAATGGATTGGAAGGAAACCAGAGAAGGCAGCTAACAAGTGAAGGTAGTGCTCTTTGTCACAATAGAAATGTAGTGCAAAGTGTATCTACAAGATTTTATCTATGTAACTGTACCTCTGTGTGTGTGTGTGTATCCTGCCACAGTGACCAATAGAAAATATCACATGACACTTAGAACTTAACCAAATTTCCATTGCTTTGTTTATAACGCAAAAGGGCTTCTGTTCTAGTTTCTTCTTCTACACTTGCTTATCCATAAGTGTAGGATGCTCATCACTTCTCCTGCCCAGCTATCCATCTGCTGAGCTACAAAGAGTTTGTTGGGTCCGCATTTAGAGTCCAGCACTGCCTTTCCTTTCCGCTGGTTCTCTTCTGCAGGCTCTTCTTGATCGCGGCTTCCTCGGCACCTTGCTAGAGATCTCCAGGTCTGGGGATCCTTTGGCTCCTGGTGGTTTCAGCCACGGTGACTCCTATTCCACACTTTCTGTCTATCCACTGAGGCTTCTTCTATAGTTCTTTCTTTTGAAACCGATGTGTATCAGCTTGCAGGTGATGCTAGCCCATTTTAAACCTTTATTATTTTAATGTATTTTTCTTGTCTCTGCAAGGGCCTACATGGCCAAGCTGGGTGGCTGACAGTCCAGTCACTGCAGAGAAAAACAATCTTTGACCTTGAAAGTCACACATAACATTACTTTGTGTCAGGACTGTTCATCTTTCCACACATGACAAGGTGATATTGCAGGAAACATAAACAAACAAAGGAGAAAATGTTGATGACAACCCACTGAAAAGATAAAGATTTTTTTCTCTCTACTCACGCTTGGAAATGAGGAGGCTCTCAATGTGGTCAAAAAGTTGCTTTTTTAAAACAAAGCTACATACAAGCAGAGGGTAAATGTACCCTTCCCTATTTAAAATTAGCATTATACACCCCCTCACCCCCCCACCCACATTTATATATGCATAGATACACATGTGCACATCCATACATTCCCAAAGTATGGTTAGCATCTTGCCAAATCAGAAGGAAAGGATTCTGGAAGTACATAATAAAAAAATTCAATGATATCCAAAATACATAACATCAAATTAGTAAAATGGATTTTTGTAATAATGTCACTGGAGCCTTTTGGTCTTCAGAGATTACATATTTTTGAGAAATTATAATTTTACACAAAATTAAGGGTTTATTACTTGCTGGGATTTCAAGTGGTTTTCACCAACAACTATATGGAGGTGAGATTTCAGAAATCTGGATGTATTTCATCTTACAATTGCCAAGCATACTGTTTTTCTGAGCCAAGATAGAAATAAATAAACATCGTTACAAACAATAGAGGAAGCTAATATAATATAAATGAATTATAAATTTATTATTATCTGAATTGTATTAAAGACTGTATCGCTAAGCTATTATGACTCTGGATGAAGAGAGGCATTTTGGTCCATATATTATTTCTAGACTAAAGATGTGAGTTGAAACTGTATTCAGATGGCTAGGAATGTTTATTTTACCCATTGAAAGTATTTTTTAAGAAGACACTTAGAAGAATCCAATTTGGCAGACTCAAAGGGAATCTGGATGTCCTGAAATATTTTGTAGCTCTGTTCAATAATTATCCTTTAGCTCTTTTCAATAATTAATATTTTTGGAACAAGATGATAGTGGCAATAAAGAAGCATGAGGCCATTTCTGTTGCATGTAATACATAATGATTACTCTTCAGAGGACAAAATAAATGAAAACTGCATATTTTTCTTGTAATAGAGAACATGACCTTAGTCTAGGCTCCAGATTGCCCATTCTCAGTTGTCCCTTAAACTGAGCAAAAAAAGCTCCCTCCCTCTCTCCCTCCCTCCCTTCCTTCCTATAGTTGTCTAAAGCAAACACGTGAAATCTCTTCTCATTACCATGTTTCTTTCACAGAGTTTGGAAACTAAAAATCAGGTCTTTTCTGTTCAAGAGTGCTGCCTGAGCTCAAAAGTATGTACTTGCAGAACAAATCCTATTGCTTGAATATCTTTAAACTGTGGCTTGATATGTGACTGAGAATATCAAGCAGAACTTGTCATATTTGCAACTACAAATATATTCCAAAACAGGAGCGCCTGTAGAACAAATAAAGCATGTTTGGCATTGTTTCGAAATTGAGGATTGAGTACAAGTATTCAAAATTGAGGATTGAGTACTGTTATGACTGAGAATTACTTCAACAAGCAGATTCATATGAGATTTCAGTTTCTGCTATAATTAGAATTACTTCCAGTATCCAAACCTGCTTAAATGTAGGATTTATAGTACAGTAGAATACATAATCTTATTAACTAATAAATTAGGATTTAATGAACATTAAAAAATATAAGAAATTGTCAGGCACAAAAATTGGGCTCTGATGATGAGATTCAAACTAACAGATTTATTGGTCTTGCATATTTACAAAATCTGCCCAAACTGACTGTTGAACATCTGAAGGCCTAAGATAAGGCAACAGACCTCAGGATGAGTTGGGTCTACTGTGTTTAAGCTTACTATTGATTTCAGACTGATCCCCCACTTCACACCTACCCCGGCTCAGCTCTTCCTTCTCCCACGTCAAGGATTTTTTCCCTAATCCAGCATTTTGCTTCAAAAACTAGCCAGCCAATCTAAGGCATTAATAAAATGGAAGCAATATAATTAAGACCTCATATTCAGAGATACCCAATGTGGTTAAAACATGCAAATTGTTTGGAAGACCAGTGTCAAAGAGAGAGAGAAATACCCTTATTCACACTTAATTTAAAGCAAAATGTCATATTACATTAATGAGACAGATGCCAGAAATATCTCTTTCTTCAGTTTTGGAGTGGATAGAGATGATTGCTCATTGTATCCCCAGTTATTGTTTTCCTAGTTATTGTCACCCATTTCTTGATGCCAAAGACTTGAGGGTTTTTTCTAATCAAATAGCCACATGGTTGGCAGCAGTTAATAATAAAATTGCATTCCAGAAACATGAATCTCCTCTCTCTATGGAAGCATCCCACAAAGAAGGCCCCCAATAAAAAATGCTAAAAATTGCTATTTCCTAGAGTTTTATGTAAAGTTAAAACAAATGCTGCTTGGGCTTTCCTACCTCTACACTAGTTTCATACAGTGCCAGATGACATCTAGCTTCACAAATGTGTTGTCCCCAAAATGGGTTGTTCGCTTGGTGTCGAAGCCAAATTAACATCAAACATGAGGTATGCATTTTAATTACTTTTTATTGCAGTACTGCGACAAAGAGGACCCCAACTCTTAAATCAGCTGGACCCTGATCATCAGTTCTCAGTGATTTTTATAGGAAAATACACTCCCTAATTTGCTGTCTCAACCCCTCCCCTAACATGTTCATTACATGTAAAATTTATTTTACATGTAAAATAAATTATTGGGCTATCTGTGTTCTACATTCCTTAGTTCCACACTTATCAGCTAAGAGTCACATCCCTATAAATCTCTAGGTCAGGAAAGCAAACAAGGTCTTCTGAGACATTCCTCCCTTGGCCATCTGATCTCTTACCTCCAGGCCCTCCCTTCTTGCTGTTCTAACAAGCAACCTAGTTATGCTGTGAGTTACATTCTACAAGAGTAATTATTTTCTTACCATTCCATCAGAACATCACCACACTCATATTTCTCAGAGTGATAATCCAGGGATCTCTAGATATGACTCCTCAGTTGCCAGATGGTAGAGAAAATCTCATGAATTATTTTTCTTTCATTTCAGATTTGATGAAAGAGATTTGTTTGGAAATTCCTGTCAAAGGAGGACAGGATCTCCATGAAGTTGCCTTGGACAAATTGCGGTATACCTGTGTTGATTTGTTATGGAGAATGCCCTATCTGCTAATCTTCTCTTCGACATTTAATCCCAAAGAAAAATATCAGTTGGTTTTCCTGTAACCTGTAAGGGAGAAGCATGTCCATTGAAAAATAATTGATACCTTGTATACTCTCTTATGTTCTCTTCTACCAAATTTGGGGGAGAACTTTGAAGGGCCATTGATGACTAATTTAATTTTATTTAATAAAGTTCAAAGTACCACATAAAAGAGAGGAAATAAAACATGCAATAAAAGCATGACTGTGTTGGAATATATTCCTGATTTGGAAAGGTCCTTTGTTAAATGAATATGGGCAGATTTGTACTTTCTTCTTGGCCTGTCACCAGTATAGGTCCTTTGCCAGTTCTTGAGATAGGAATGGATGACGTCTTCTTCCTCCCACTCCCAATCCATTGCAAAATATTCCCACTTGCTTGTGCTTTCCAACTTTAATTCAAACTTGCTCTTTTCTAACCTGAACCCTCTCAAGCTCTTCAGAACATGATCTCCAGCATATTTCCACTCCAGCAGCAGCCCACGTCTGATTGGCTGAAGTGCTTGGCATGCCCCTGTTATGGAGGGCAGAGGGAATTTCTTTGGAGGACAGGAGGAAGAGCAGATACTAAGGCAACAGACAGATTAAAAATAACATGAATATAAACTTCAGATAACATCTTTCCTACTTTACATGAAGACGAAAGGGCTGGTGGGAAGGGCGTTGAGACTTGCAAGATTGAAGATGAAGGGTGGTCATTTCATCTTAGGTTGCTGGGTTGCTAGTTCCCTGCTGGTCAGCAATTATTGGAGTTTTTATCATCCTATAGTTGAGCAAGGATAGTCATTAAATCAAGGAACCATCCTCAACTGTAGGACACAGGCTCCATTCAACCCTTCTCCCTTTTAGTTTCTGCTCAGGCTGGATGAAGCAAGCTCCCCTTGTTTTCCTACCCCCTGCCTACATTTGGACAAACTTTTCCTTGCCCTTTATTATCATTTTTTAAAAATCTTTAAATTATAAATCAGACCATTGCTACTTATAATTCTGCAAAACTAAATTCTCAATTCATCCTTGTCATAGTCCAGACCGAACATTAGCCCCTGTCCATTATCCATCTACTAAAGCCAAACTGGAGTTTCTGAAGTTGGCTTAAGAAACAGACAGGACCAGCAGTATGGAATTGCTTTCAATTCCTATCATCCCATTAAAATATTCCAATTTGTGAAACAGAAAACCATGTAAAAAACAGCAATGAAACAGCAATTGTTACAGCTCTCCTTGCATTTTATGGTGCATTACCTCATTTTATAATGATTTGTATGATACACTACATGCTATAAAATGATAGAAGACATCATAGAATAAGACTGAAATTGTAAATCAATATTGCAAAGTTTTCAAACACACATTGCTTCTTTTTTTTGAAAGTGTAGTGTTAAGAAGATTCTTTTATTTGTGGCTGTCAATTATTGTGTCATCAGCAGGCTTTCTGGTGTGGGGAAGTGAATTCATATACATATCTACAAAAGATGATTTCAGCTTTTGCTATGATCAAACCAAGAACGAGCTCGCTCCTTCCTTCCTTCCTTCCTTCCTTCCTTCCTTCCTTCCTTCCTTCCTTCCTTCCTTCCTTCCTTCCTT
>JANHZU010008166.1:233691-248688 GCA_032468055.1 Acrochordus granulatus
ATCCTGGACATCTAGTGGAAAATGAGCTACAGGACTCCATTGGAGAAGGAAATGGCAACCCACTCCAGTATCCCTGCTAAGAAAACCCATTGGACAACAGAACCAGAGTGTGCCCCTTTTGCCAGACTGGATAGGATGGTCCTGTCTGGATAGTGGATGTGGCAGAACCTGGAGACAGCAGAATAGAAGAGAAAGAACTGGAGAAGATAACAAAATACAAAGACCTGCAAATAGAATTAGAATGCTTGTGGCAAAAGAAAGCAAAGGTGGTACCAATAGTAATAGTGGCATTGGGTACAATCCCAAAACAATTGGAGCATCACTTGAACACCATCAGCATTGACAAATTCACCATCAGTCAATTGCAAAAGACAGTGTTACTCAGAACAGATTACATCCTGCAATGATATATTTAACAACATCAAAGAACAACATCTGTCTATCCCAGATCCTTGGGAAGGACTTGATTGGTAGACAAAAATGCCAAATCCTGACTAAACATCTGGCTAACTGTACAATAAACCATAATAATAATAATAATGAACCATTATTAAGATCCAGTAATGTGATGGTTAGGGTGATGGGCTAAGGGATCCAGTTTCTAATTCTTCCTCAGCCATGGAAACTCAGTAGCAGGATGACTCTCTCACCCAAATCTATGTCAAAGAGTGATTGTAGGGAAAATGAGAAGGAGGTAGAGCTCTGTACATCACTGTCAGCTTCTGAATTAAATATAAGATATAAATCTAAGAAATAGATAGCAAAGTAAGCTTTTTTCAAGCTCATACAAATGGGAGTAAAAGTTTCCTTTAGATTTTTGGCTGATTTTAAGGAGATCAAGATGTCCCATTTGCTGCCTAGTTTCAAGGACTCCAGTATAAATCTAAGAAATAGATAGCAAAGTAAGCTTTTTTCAAGCTCATAGAAATGGGAGTATAAGTCTCCTTTAGATTTTTGGCTGATTGTAAGGAGATCAAGATGTCCCATTTGCTGCCTAGTTTCAAGGACTACAGTATTAAGTTGAAACACAGAAAATTTTTATTTGCAATTACATCCAGTTGCATAGAAAAGTATAAAGTACATTTTCTAAATAATTAAAAATTATTATATTGTCTTATACTACAGCATATTATGCTATACTGTAGTAGATTACTATAGTATATTACTGAATAATTACATATGTTATAACAAGAACAGGGAAGAGATTTTTTTGTCTGTAAATTGCTAAATTGAAAATTATGCCAATTTAACGAAGCATGCTAAGCAGGATTGAATCTAGTTCATACTTGGGTAAGAAATCTCACCCTGATATCAGAGGAAATCAAACAAATTAAAAAAAATCCACAAGAAGGTAGTGGCAAACCATTGTGAATTCTACTTTCTAACATTTATAAAATTCAGGAATCAAGGGATTAAGGTGAATTGAGCATACACCTTCAGCATTTAATTGAGCTTTGGAGAAAAGCAGTCAAAATATAGTTTTACTATGTGCTTTGTAAGAACTATAGATGTTGTTAAGGATTTCCTATGATTAGTCCTGAAAAATAATAATTGATATGCAGTTGTTAAATATCGGCCATAGGATCAGGATATTAATGTGATATATCCTAGAAATCCATGTACATGCTGTATTCTTTATAGAATCTAGTGCATAACCAGGCATTACTGGATGGCTTGTGTTCTTAATATATTTCACTGAATCAGGCACAAAAGATTTATTTGAGAAGCATTGATTGATTTAATCCTTTTAGAGAGCTTTGATGTGTGTTAATGAAAGCATTTTCTGCTTACAATGCAGTACCATTATTTCTGATTGTCAATTAACCTGACACTGCAGCCTATTTTGATATTGGATTTGAAGCATGCTTTTGTACGCAGCAGTGATCATATCCAGAATATTTACTTTCAAGCTTATTAAGAGGGAAGACTACAAATATGCATGAAAAATCTATGCTCATAATAGTTCTTGCTGTTATACGATGTTCTTAATTTTCACTGTACAAATCTATCAAGTATGAACTTGAGAAGTCCTGAGGTATACTATGTTGAGCAATGGTTTTCGTTGACAAAGTATTCATGACACATTGATTGAGTCTGTATACATTATCTATTCAGCAATATACACGCTGCTTTTTTTTTGTTACAGAATTCCAGGCATATGGTTTTTCATTCAAGCACTGGTCAAATTCAGAATTGTTTAGCTTTCCCATGTAATTTCCCATTACATCATGCTGTATTTTTGTAACAAATACATCTTTTGTATTTTTAATCATTCCATGAAGTTTCTTTCTTTCAACATAAAAAATACAAAAATTTATTATGCTTATTTTTTAAAATATTTATCTTGGAATGAATTTTGAGCTTACTTAGTTTGAGGGACAAAATAAAGTATGCTGTTGTTAAGTGATCTTATCATCATTCTGAAGCCACCTTGGCTACCTACCCTTCTTAGTCAGAAAAAAAAATGAGAAAATTCCTTCATGGTTTTATTCAAATATGAGAAGCCAGAGAGGCTGCAGTTCATTTGAAAAATGGGAGTCCTTGGGAATTGGCAGTATATAAATTGAATATGTGAATTAGATTGGTTATATAATCAGCTACATGTTTAGACTGAATTTAGCATTTTTATCCACCTATTGAGTCCTTCCCAAGGACCTGGGATAGGCAGATGTTGTTTGATGGTGTTAAAGATTAAATCATCATAATCATAGGTTGGCACAAGAAAACTAGTACATTTATATGTAAGGTTTGGCAAGATTCTGTAACAACCATAAGAATTGTGCAAACTCATTTTCTCTTGAAATAAAATTTAAAAGGACATTCTCTTTTATCCAAATTAATGAAAAATGTACAGTGTATATTTTTCTGCATTGCATTAATCCTGAAGCCAGCAGGCTGATTACATCACTCAATGCCTGATGTATGGACATATACAATAGTGATATGTCTAAATAAAATTAAAGATGGGAATGTTTACAATATTTGATTTAAGTATTTCTTCTTCTGGATCTAATACATTAAAATATTTCTATTTCTGGATCAAGATCTTGTCAGGATTATATACTAAACAAATAGAGCCAATACATTCATGTATTTAAGAGGCTTAGAAGAAATAAAACTTTTAAAATCGTTTTGTTGTTTATTCAAACTCTCGGTAGTGTGTAAACAGGTTAAAAGATGATAAAGATCTTCTCAGCTATCCTGAAGAAGGATGAATAATGGTGAATTCTGAAAAGAGAATTAGTATTACAATATGTAATTACTGTAGTTTACCTTACAATTTTTCTATACAGTGGAGCAGATGGAAAATAATAGAGATCTGTAAATTTGTATTTTATTAGATTTTAAACACAATATACCATCCCATTGATCGATTTATTGCTGTCAAAAAGTATGTTTCCAATTAAAACTTTCAATAACCAAGGGAGACTTCAAAAGATTCTAATTTGATCTAAGAGCCAGTTTGATCTAGTAGATAAGGTGCTGGCTTAGAAACCAGGAGACGGTGAATTTTAGTTCAATCTTAGGCATGAAAGCCAGCTGGCTCACTCTCTCTCAGCCCAACCCACCTCATAGGATTGCTGTTGTGAGGAAAATAGGAGGAAGGAACATTGTGTATGTTCGCTACCTAGAGTTATTTATAAAGTAATAAAGATAGAATTAAATGAAATCTAATAAATAGGTAGATGTTGCGTTCCAATTTTGACGCTGATAAAAATCTTGCAATAATACTTTAATTATTCTGTCCAATAATTTTAAGGTATAAATGTCAAGACTAAAATGTTCTTGGGGAATAACTAAGCTTTAATTTGCATTAATATCCTTATAATGAGTCCTAGAATGTAAATTTACATGTAGAATATTTCACTTAAAAGATGGCTTGAGATTAAGTTTCATTAACTTGTTAACTCAGCAAGGTATATGCAATGTCTCATTTGCATATACTTCATTTTGTAACATGTTGGGTCTTTTGCTCATTCAAATATCACCCAAATCCCCAAACAGGACTAATATGAACAGTAGTTTAAGTATCATTGAGTATAAATTTTCCAGAGTAGAACAATATGGCCAATTTCATCAATGTTGCCTCTAATTACGTAGAATGAAATCTAACTAAATAATGTAACTGAGTAGCCAATTAATGATTGTTTTGTTAAGAACATAGGCAAAAATTGCAGTGCTTTGCTTTCTTAGGTAGAAAGTATGGTGGGGAGAGGCAGAAAAGTATAGGAGGACAATGCTGGTATACCCTACAACCTTCACCAAAACCTTTAAGTTGACCTCATCTTCTTGAAACTTGTTGAGAATACAGTTCCACCAAATGCAGAAATTGCATCCCTAATCTTGTTAGCATCTGGGGGAAATCTTTTCCTTCTCCACAAGAGGACATAGATTATCTGGACCCATATCAAACAAGTTTCAAGTCTAGGCATGAGAGAGAGATTACGTTGGTTATCTTGTAGATGATTTTTATCAAAGATATGGATGTTATGGTATGCCTGTCCTGGTCTTGTTGGACATTTCAGTGGACTTTTTTTACTATTGACTCTGGAATTGTTAAGGACCACTGCATGGATTAGGGGTTGGGAATTCTGTTTTATATTGGTTCTATTCCTTCCTCAATTTCTATTAATAATAGTAGGGGATGAAAAATCAACCTTTCTTATGAAGTTTTTGACTTTGGAGTTTGGTATTATCAGTATGCTGATGACATTTACCTTTACACTGTGAGGCTACATTGGAGATACTCATCCTTGCTTTTGCTTCTGTGCCTAGAGACAGATTAGATGAGAGAGGACATGCTGAAACTGAACTCTGGTAAGATGATATTGTTGTTTGTTTATCCAAGTTCTTGTTCAGCCCCAGTGAGGATTCTAGATAGGGAGGCCCTATTTTGGAAATAGGAGGTTTTTCTGGATTTGCTGCTCCTGTCCAACCAGCAAATAGAGGCTAAGGCCAAAATGCACCAATTGCCTTATCGAGGACAAAAATATTTCTTCATAATCTCATTACCACTCATTTAACCCGCTGCAGCATACTATATATTAGGTCGCCTTAAATGAAAATCTCAAAACTTCAGCTGGTACAAAACACAGACACTTTGATTTTTGCCAGCAGTTGCAATTGGGAGCATTGTGACACTGATACTGCTTTTAAATATAAAATGCTAATATCAATCTAATATAACTCTATATGGCTTGGCTCCAGGCTATCTACAGACCCACATCTCTCTACTGAAATTGGCCTGGCCATTGGGAGAAATATATGTATGCCTTTAAGTTATTGTTATTGTAATTTTGTTGTATGTATGCTTACACTTTCAAGGCAGTCTTGACTCATGGTGACTGTCTGGACTAGATCCTGCAATTTTCTTGGCAATATTTCAGAAATGGTTTGCCACTGCCTCTTCTTCTTAAGATTGAGACGGAGTGTCTGGCCAAGGCCACCCAGCTGGATTTGTGCCTAAAATGGGACTAGAACTCATGGTCTCCTGGGTTCTAATCTGATGGTTTAGACGTAACACCAAACTGGTTCTCATTTGCTTCATTGTTTCTTTTTTTCCATCAAACAAACAATAAAATATATTGGATTGGTTCTGGTTACAAAAAGGAGGTAAAATATATATTTCTGAATTTGCAACAACGTACTCCACAGTGAGAGGTTCTTAAAGGACTATGGAAAAAAATGTATATTCATTTAAACTTGTATTGCTTTAATATTATACTTTTTTTCTTGAAAATTATAAGAAACTAGTAGAAGAAAGAAGAGCAGAAGGGAAAGACACATTTGATACAGCAGATTTAGCGCAATAAAAGAAACAAAAGCCAACATTTCATTGGAGAAATTACAAGAAGAAAGATCAAAGAAATAGATTTATGAACAAACAAGAAGTATGAAATTGTCTCCATCTGAATTTCTTATCATCATCTTTGGAAAGGAGGAAGTTGAATCTAGCAGAAGTACCTCCTTTGATACTAGCTAAGTCACCTCGGGGAATACTCAGGAACAGTTACGGGTTACAGTATTACTATGCTGTGATTACAAAGGGCATTGTAAGAAAGCTCTGGCTCCATAAGCAAGTTACGAGAGTGAACTATCCAATCTGAAAATAGGAGCCCTAATAACTCTGTTCGTGGAGGTTGCCACACATATTTGCTTATTATGTTAGGTATTCGTGCTCTCTCAAAATGTGAGACTAGTTTGACTTAATCAAATAGCAAAATAGGTTCTAAAGCAGGGGTGTCCAACCTTGAAAACTTTTAACTTCTCATTAAGTTTTGTAGACCAACTCCCAGAATTCCTCAAACAGCTATTGAAGTCTAGACATTTTAAAGTTGCCAAGGTTGGACACCCCTGTTCTAAAGAACCAAGTGAAGCCAATTAATATTAAAATTGGTCACTGATCCACCCAGCCCAACATCATCTTATTCAACTGGAAGCAAGTTTTCAGAGCTCTAGGGAAAAAATGATGTTATTCTCTTCTTCCCAGTTTAATTGGCAATGCTAAGGATTGTATCTTATCAAGTGATACCCAACTGAGATACAGCTCACAGCTCCCCTAAGCCTTCCCTGTATTTTTTTTTTTTGATTGTTCAGGAGGAAACTGAGTTAATGTGACAGTATGGCTGCTACCCTAAATCTTTTCTATGTTATTCCTTTATTTCAGAAAAGGAACATAATGATATAAAGATAGCCAAAAGTTTTATGATGAAGACTATATATCCATCAACTTTAAAGACATTTGATGAGAAACAGAGGAGATAGAATATGGAGAAAGAAGGAACAGAAAGTCCTAACAGAAGTTTGGTAGATAATTTTTGTGTGTGTATATGTGTAATTGACAAGTGAAATTTCATCCCTTTTTAAAAAAAAAAGTTAAATGTTTTTTGAAACACTTATCAAGTTGAGAACTATCCAAGTGGCAATGCACAAATAAAAGCACCTGTTTTTCTCTGATACATCCTGCTGAAGATAAAAAAGAATTCCCAAGAGAAAGATAGACAAGATCACCACTTCTGCTGTCCAGAATTATGTGGGGAAAAAATTACTGTAATTTTTCTTTAAAAGATATAGAGACATTTAAATGCTGGAACATATTGAGAGAGAGTAAAAATTTCCTTTTCTTCTTATGTATTAATATGTATTGTTTAAACACAGCTCTGTTGTTTATCCCTTTCTGTTCCTCCTACTTGGTTCTCCAGAGCAATTATTACCCATCTCAGTGAAACTATAATATTCCAGCTAAGCACAAATTTAACAATAACAATTTATTACTGAGAATGGAGAGAAATTGCCATTCTTAAGGCATCTATGTGAGAGGCAGAGCTCCAAGATTGTGGATTAAAGGAAAGATAATGGACTAGTTGGGTTTGCACTGCCAAACCCAACTAGAAACAGCTGCTCGGCAAATTTGGGGTGGCCTGCTGAGCTGAGTCTACTATTTCTAGGTTGCCAAACTCCAGATTACCACTGTACTGTTTTCTGTCTCTTTTTGGTGTAAATCTTTTTATCTGGAATTTGGTATCCACATCTGGTAACTCTAGACACAAACAATGAAAATAAGAGCCCCACCATTTCTGACATCCTGAACCATCCAAGATGTATAGAGAGAAATAATTGATTTGCACTAAACTTGCTTTCTCTTTAAATGTTTTCCTAACCCCGGAAAAGAAAGAAATTTTTTAATGATGTCACAAGGCCCAGAGTAGACGAGACAGAAATGCAGCTTCTTCTCAACTGGCAAATTCAGGTATGTATTTAGATGTCTGAGTAGGGTAAGCCCACAAAAGAACCTAAGCAAGTTGTGTATCTCATTCCCAATCTGGAGCTAGCTTTAAGCAGAAAACAAATTACCTGAGCAAAATTTGCTTATCATCATAATCTCAAAAATGTCTATCCTAGTTCAAATTATTTTTCTGCCTCCATAATAGCCAAAAATGATGCACACAAAAAAGTTATTTTAAGCTGAAAATATGGTGCCCCAGGCTACACTATTTAAAAAGTTTATTTTGTAGTAATTCTCCTCTCTTTTGCTACAGCTACACCTATAATGCATATTTCTCATTTTGTACAAAGCAATAGTTTAAGCAGCAATAAAATAAGAATTTTATAAAATATTTTATATAAATATAATTTTATAATAAAATAAGAACTTCAACTATCCTGATATCCATCCAAGCCATTAATAAGATTGCTTCAAATCAGTGTGTGTGTGAGACAAAAATTACTGATAGAAGTTGTCAAATATTAAGAAGCAAAGAGTAGAGTTAGAGAAAATTCCTTCCAAGTAGTAATCTTTTGTTTCAATATCAGGTTAGTGAATAAATAAGAAGAAAGGGCATGTTAAAATGTTTTGAATTTACACCATGAATACCTAATTTAATTAGAGAGCATAAATAAAGATTCAGAAAAGGAAACTCATGCATCAGCAAATTTAGAGGGCTTTAATAATATTATTGTCATGGGGTTCTTAACAGCTCAGGGCATTTGTAATGGGATATGGGAGCTCTGCAGCTCTAGGTCACCATGTCACATTTGGCCAAGGTCAATTGTAACTCAAATATTCAACTATTAGTAGCATAAACTAATTATTTCACAATTTTATCTCAATAGAATGGCCCATGTGCAATGAATCAACATCCCCAACTTTATGCTGCACGTGGTGTCTCAGCTACCAAATGTCTAGCTCAACAGAATAATAAAATATACAGAATAATAAAATATACAAATATATAGCAAACAAAGAAAATCTTCTAATTTCTGGAGTGGAATCCATAAATAAAGATATATATAAGTAGTCTAGCTTAAATGTCTTTCTCTGCTGTTCCTTTTCAATGATTAAAACTGTAAAAGATATTGTTTCTTCAATTAAGGGCAAAGGCAAACCTCCTTTGGGAGAGCCAGTTTGGTAGAATAGTTAAGACACTGGACTAGAAACTGGGAGACCATGAGTTTTAGTCCTGCCTTAGGCATGAAGCCAGTTGGATGACCAGTCTCTCTCTCTTTCAGCCCTAGGAAGGAGGCAGTGGCAAGCCTCTTCCAAAAATTTTGCCAAAAAAGTTGCAAGTATTAGTCCAGGCAGTCCCTAGGAATTAATACTGACTAGAAGGAATGGACAGAAAAGAAATTCTCCTTCAAATGGTGCTTAGCTCCTGGTGACTTTATGGAAAATATCTTGTCCTTTTTTCTAGGATGGTCTTTTATTTTCCACTTCTCAGCCTAGTCCACAGATCTGATATTTCTTAGCTCTCACATCCAAACAGAATTTTGATTATACTGATGGGTGAATTAAATGGTGACAATCATTAAAGGGAGCAAATCTGCACAGAAGTTGGAAAGTCATTCTTAATGTCCAGCTTATGGGCATGGTCAGAGACTGGACAGATGGCCTATAGTCACTCTGTAGAATAGCTCACAATAACTACTTTTTTGCACTTGCTATATATCTTCAGTTGGGTATAAATATTAAGATGCTGGACTGGAAGTGGGGGAGATGTGATATCTAGTCCTTTCCTAGGCTGAAAGACTTTGGATCACTTACTATCCTTAAGCGCAACTTATATCATGTTGTGAAGAAACTAGGAGGCAGGAGCCTTATGTATGTGGCCTTGAGTTGAAAAATAAGATGAGATATAAATCAAATAAATATATATAATTAAAGTATACAAGTACAGTGGTACCTCACAAGACGAGTAACTCACAAGACGAGAAGCTCACAGGATGAGAAAAAAATTAATAAAATTTATTCCGCTAGACGAGCTGCAACTCACAAGACGAGAAAACTTTGCGCGATAAGTTACACGTCATCAGTCAGCACACTCTGTATTTCCTGTTCAGGAAATGCCACGTGGCTTACTCCATTGCTGTATAGGCGGCAAGCGTGCACACGTTCTGCCTATGCTGTGCATGGCTTACTCTGTTTCTGTGCGTGTGACTGACCTTGCCAGAATGTATGGCAGGTTGACGTTCCTGATTGCAATGAGCACCGTGCAATGAGTTCACGTGAGAAATCTCACAACGGAGCCCTCCTCTCTTGTTGCTTAAACAGCGTAAATTAAGTGAAAGGCGTTCAAGAGATGGAACTCCCGAGACTTCAGACTCCAGATTATCTCTCGAGGCAGTCCCCTCCCTCTCCTCTCTCTCATCTCCCTTGCACCAGCTGGGATATTCTCAAAGCGCACATGCACACACACAAAATAAAACAGAAATTGTCCTTGTAAATTCCCCCTCATCGCCCGGCACTTTTCTCCTCTCATGTAAGAAGCAAGAAACATTTCCAAACCACCCACAACGCCCGGAAAGGTGTTACTGAGGGAAAAGGCAGTTTTGCCTCAGCAGCGGTGGCAGCGGATCCTCTGAGCCAGCAGGGGGTGCCAGACAGCAGCCAGCCTAGCAGCAGCCTCAAAGCAGATCCATAAGTGCTGGTTAGTTTGTTCTATTCCTGCTTTATATCATGTGTTAATCACTGATACTTGTTTCAGATGTTAGGGACAATCATTTCTACATCAAATTCTGTTGAAAATGATTTTTTGGTGAATATTTTTGGGTGTGTGGAATGGATTGTCCAACTTTATATTGTTTTCTATGAGAAACCTCATTTCGCCTTAAGAACATTTTGTGCTAAGAGCATTCTTCCGGAACGGATTAGTCTCGTCTTGTGAGGCACCACTGTAGTCTCATGCACAAGGCACATTTGTCTGAAAATTAAATATTTTCATCATATTCTTCGTATGCACCACTTGCATTTTGTATCCAGTCATATTTGTGCTGCTTCCTTATCTGGATTAGTATTTTGAAAACAGACTTTGAAACTTCATGGCACATGTGCAGGTACATCTTATCTGCAATATCTGGTTCTTATGGCAAAATTCTAAAACCATCAGTAACAAATCTATTAGTGTTCTTTATCAAACTCTACCAAATACTTTATCCAATATTTGTTGGGAGAATTAGAAGACAAAGTTTCCTCAAGCAAAAGGAAGTTGATTTATCCTATACCTAAGTTTGTACGTTCCAAAGGTCCCAGAACAGCAGGAGAGAAATGTTAGTTTATGATAATCAAAAAACAGAAGTAGACTGATAGCACCTTTTTTAACTAATACATTTTATTTAAAGGCATAAGCCTTTGAAAGTTGCAGCTTACTTCAGATAAGGAAGAGTAATAATTATATAATTATACAATATTTCAGATATTGGTACCTTAGGCTGTATATCTTTTGAGCAACTAAAAAAGTTACAGATTACTGAACTTTATTAAATAATTTAGAGGTCAAAACTATGCAATAAATCTTGTGATTTCAGTTAAAAGAGTCCCATATCTCAGTACACATACTTCCTCTGTCAAGTTCAGTGCTGGACATGTTACCTGAAGCTCTACTTTAGATTATACAACAGTGAAAATGATGGACATTCATCAGAAACACACTCTTCTTGTTGTTTATAGCAACAGTCTTGTGTATGCTCTTTTCAAAGTTCTTCCTAGCTCCAACATGGACTATTCTGTGACGTAAAGTGAAAATGTCCCTCTTGGCTTCTGGTATAGGTTGAGAACTTTTTTGGATAGACTATTTGCAATCTGGCCTTATTCCTCCTTGAATTACTACCAAGTTCTGATATCAGCAAACAGGATGCTAACGTATTCTGATATTATTTTTTTAGTATTGGTACAACTTTATTGTTGTATTTTTTTGGATTAACTTGAAGAACAACAGTGTATTAAAATAATACTTGCTTCAGTATAAATAAGGTTCTGACTGTAGACCTGGCTATTTCCATCTCATTATTTACCTCAGGTCTTTTGTGTTAAAAAAGTAAACCAGTGTTGCCAAATACATAATACAATAGCAGAATGCCTATGTCTAAAATGACATAATTATATATTTTACACTGTTGTAACAACTATCAAATTAAATAAATATGAAGAAAGTAGATAGGTTGGATGTTTAATTTATTTCCAATAGTTATTTATTATTTAATATACAGTATGTTTCTTGCCTTTATTATTTTTATAAACAACTCAAGGTGGTGAACATACTTCATATTCCTTCCTCCTCTTATTTTCCTTGCAACAACCCTGTGAGGTGGGTTGGGCTAAGGGAGAGTGAATGGCCCGAAGTCACCCATCTGACTTTCATGACTAAGGCAGGACTAGAGCTCATGTTAATCACAGTTTTAATATAGATGTAGAAAGTATCCATTAAAAATCCATTACTATCAAGTTGCATCCCACTTTAATTGTGAAGGCATCTTTTGGTGGCTTATAAATTAAGATTAATTTTTATTAATAATAAAAAATAAGAATAAGCAATGATATTCATTGGCACACTGAGGGTAACAATACCCACAAAGCCCAGTCACTGTCATAAAATATAAACCCAGTACCAGGGTATTTCTGTCAAACTCAATGTTCTCAAATCAAGGTCAGCAAATAAACATGAGTGATGATGTTTCTAACGAGTAGCAGTGAAGAGTAAGCATTATGAAGCTGGCTGAAGTCCAGTAATGATGCAGTGAGATTCCTAAATATGTAGATTAGCCTAAGAAGGCATCTCAAAAGGCATCTGCATATAAATTTGGGAGAATATCATTTTGGATCAATTATTATGGCTTAAATTGACAGTGTGTGTTTGGCAGGAAAAGAAAGAAGTATAAAATAAAGAGTTTAATTCAAACCTTTGATAATTCCCACTTCTTTTAATTAGAGGCACAGTGGCACAAGTGGTTAAGAGCCCATTTCTTTTAATAGTTAAAATGTCAGGAACCAAACTTGATATAGAGATGGTGATTCTCCTTTTTAAAAAGGAATGTATCGTGGTGGGTACTGAATGCCTTAAGATTTCTTGGAGAACAACAAATTACTACAGAATATAACATGTAAGGGTTTATTATAAACCTTTTTGTTAGTTGTCCAGCAAAACTCATTCAGAGAGTGAGTACAGAAGAAACAACAATAACCATCTGGAAAATAGATCAGTATCCTCTGCAACAGCCATAATTTTACTAAGGAATTGTAAGAAAATAGAATTGAGGAACAACAATAAAGAAATGTAACTAGCCAGAGTGGTCAACTGCTTGGCATTATTCTATAAAAACATTTGGTTCTTTAAAAGAAAATTATGCTAGCTTTTATGTTTGTAGGATATATGGGTTGGGATGTGGCAATTATATTGCTTCTAAAAAGAAATCCAAAGTCATATTTCAAAGATTTAGTGACCTTATATAAGTGAGACATGCATATGTACTTTTTGTTGAAGGAAGAAAAATTCAAATTGATAATTTCTGGGTTTAGGGAGTAAAAATAGCCAAAGAATATGGGGAAAATAATAGGATAATAATAAAAAGGAGAGAAGGCATAACTATATGATTGTTTTTCTTTTCATTCCTATTTTCTTTTTTCTACCTTTCAATCTTTTTGGTTGGTTTTTGGTGGTTTTGATTGGTATACTGTACTGTATTGACAATTTCCATATGTGTGTGTGTGTATATATATATATAGAGAGAGGGAGAGTGATAGAAAGGGAGGCACACACATACACAAGCACACAAAACATCTTACAAAATCTGATTCTTCAAATTATTATATTGACAAGTCACATTATTAAGCCACCTAAAAGGAAATGCTTCATCCCACAGGTCTTATTACATCTTTTAAATTCCTCAGTAACCAAGGTGATCTAGATAGTGGATACATCAATATACTTTAAAGTAAAACTCCTGTGAAAAATAGTACAATAAAACAAAGATGGGAATCAGTGGCAAGAATAATAATAAAAATGTAGCATGTAGAATCACAGTGCAGCCAGCTATAGAGCAAACAGTGAAACAATATGAGTGTCAATAAAAATGTGCTTCTTTTCAAATGTTTTAGGGCATTCAGGGGTCTTAACCCCTATGTCTCAGGGGAAGCTATTTTTCAGGTTGAAGTCTAGAACTGAATCAGCTCTCTTTATCACTTCATGGGCACTGAGAGAATTCCATTGATGATAACTTTAAGATTCATGCATACAAATAAAGGAAGAAATACTGTTTCAGGCAACCTATCTCCAAAGACCAAAAACATCATTTCAAATTAGGCTCAAATATAGACAATGGCAAGAATTAGCATTTCATCAATCAGTCCGAGTGAAACTTCATAAGTTAGACTCTTGGCTTAATTGCAATTTCTGAACCAGTTTCAACGTTTGTTGTGCTGTGATAAATCAGAAGCAGTTCACAAGGGACTTGATATTTGACAGAAAGTCTTGATTTTATTTATTATATTTATTTGAACACAATTCTGGTGACTCACAACTACAATAAAACTACAAAAATTATAACTTGAACCATAAAAACATAAACTAAAAAACTGGTGTCTCAGTCATCCCAGGATATTTTAGCAATCATCTTAAGACTCCACTGAGTGCCTGAATGAAAAGGCAGGTGTTTATGACCTTCTTAAAGGCTTGAAATATGTGAGCCTGCTGCATCATTGAGGTGGGTGGGTGGGTATTATTCCATAAGGTAGGGGAGCCAGGAATAGACACATTTTTCAGATCCTGCCAAATGGCAATATTTCAGGGAAGGGATCCCATTCATTTTAATGGGATGGGTCCACACCCTCTGGGACAGGTAGTTCCACAAGTAATCAGGATTGGTGCCAATGCAATACCTATTTTATATATAAGGGAAACACAGTGGGCCCCTCTGAAAGATATACAGTTTTGACAGAATGGAATGAAATAGACCTTCCCCACCTTATTTATCTTCTTCTGGTATGTTACTTTCTAGTGGTACATTCCAGTGACGCTTTGGATGGTGGGCACATGAAAGGTAGGACATAAATGAGGGATTAAATACAATTTGCCAGAAAAGGAAATTGCAGTGCCTTCAAATGATCTGCCAAGATGCTGAAAGGTGAGTCTACTAGGCAAGAAGGTATTCAACAAGCTACTTAGAAAAGCAGGATATGTATCAATAGTGCTAGTGCCTATTATGTAGCTGGAATAAAACCAAAGGGAT
>JANHZU010008166.1:264303-282221 GCA_032468055.1 Acrochordus granulatus
GTCTTAACACTGTGATGGCTAAACCAAATGGGTACGTTTATAGGCTTATCGTTTTATTAATAAGGGCTATAGTTTTCTGCCAGATGTAGTGTTGTTGGGAAGATAAATGGTGTCTCACAGTGTTCTTTCAGAGATTAGGCTTAAAGATTTATGCTTTCTTCCTGACCTGCGTTTAAATCATGTTTTATTAACCATCATACATACCTTTTCCATTATTTTTTTTGCAGTTCTCTACAAATCCTTTCAAAGAGAGTAGGGATAACTATTATGCATTGCCTTCTTCATTTTGCCTTATGTGAATATCTCCAGTAGAAGCCCTAAGGATTTACCACACATTGAAGATTTAGGAAATCAAGATGAGTGAAAAATCTTAATAAACTAATTATCTCTTCCCCAGTTTCCAGCTCAACCTATATAGAGTAACTAGGGCTAAAGCAATAGCCACTGCATACTTACCTATTTCTATGGAAATGTTATTATTATAAGAGAAAAAAAAATTGACTCCCAGGTCCATGATGTATGAAAGAGTCCTCACCAACTGGGATAGAAAGTACACCTATGTAAGCTGCCAAGAGTCTCCGGAAATTGGCACATAGAAATATGATAAATAAATAAATAGAAAGTGAGTTTTTATTGTCCTTAGCTTTTGGGTTCCATTGGAAACCCATCTCAGAGGATGACAGAAAACAAGAGCCACATACACTGTAAATTGCAATCACTAAATTAAACATAAAATTCTGGCTTCTTTAAGCACAACCCAACTTCCCATGAATAAATCCCACCCTGTCACCAATCCAGCTAATATTACAAACTCCTGTTGATCTTAAGAGCAGGGAAAGGGCAAAAAAAGGAGATGGGGGGGAAGAGTAAAGGTGATTTGGTCGTTTTTTTGTTGGTTTTCCTTTGCTTTTGCAGAAAAGCATCACCATGAGACCCATAGTGGCCTTGAGAGGATGCCCAGGATATATTCTGGCCAAATTCCTAGCCAAAAAATTGGGCTCTTTAACACAGGACTCCAGTGCCATTGTGACATCAGCATTAGCGTTCCTGGTGGATCTTAAAGGTTAACAAATTATACCTGAAGAAATAATGGTATCCTTTGATGTGACATTGTTATTCACATTGATTCTGCTAGAAATGGTGACAGTGACATTGGCCATGAAACTGGAAAAAAAGTATGATGATACCAATGACCACCTATAGATCAGACATTATGGAACTATATAAATATTGCCAAAGGACATTTTTGACATATGCGGGAATATTATATGAGCATATTAAAAGGATCCTGATGGGCTCCCCTATCTCCAGAATTGTCACTGAGTTAGTGTTACAGAGATTATCACTGAGAGTGTTTAAACAGTACAACTAAAGTTCTGGTGCATTTATGTTGATGATATTTTTGCCATTGCCCGAAGAACTGTTTTGGAGAGATTCCATATGCTAGTGAACAAGTAATTCCCCAATATCCAATTTACCATTGAAAAGGAAGCTGACAGCAAGCTAGCCTTTTAGGATGTTTCAGTTTGTAAGCAAAATAATGAAACATTGAAACTACTATATTTTTCAAAGCTACCAATATGACCCAGATCCTAAACTACAACAATAATAATCCACAAGCCCATAAAAGAAACAGTGCTACATTGCAGCACTCCCATAGCTAGAGAGGTTGAAATTCAATATCTACATTGTCAATTTCAAGCCAGTGGCTACCTGCTTTCATTTATCAAGAAATGCCTAAGGCAAAGACAACAAAAAACTCTGCAAGACTGTTAAATATTGGCACTCATTACCTTACATATCGGGGTTGTCAGAGGCAACAGAGTTCTTACATCATTATGGAATGGGAGTGGCTCATTGCCTGGATGCAATATTCCAGAATCAAGTCATGCATTTTAAAGATTGCATTGCGTTGGGTGATCAGTCAGACATTATTTATCACATGAATTGTATGGACTGTGAATTAAACTATATAGGATGAACATTAAACACTATATTACACAAGCATGCGGCAGCAATTTGCTGCAATGACCCCAAATCGCTTACGGCTTTATACACCAGGAACATGGGCACAGCACACTTTTGATCCAACAACAACGGCCATCATAGAACGTGCAAATAACTGAACAGCATGGAAGCTTGGGAGACAAAGGCAGCATTGATCAACACATGCATAGATCTCTCATCTGCATATCAGGTTCTGTACCATAATATACTCCTCTGCAAAAGCAAACGAAAATCAACAAAAAACTGATGAAATCATCTTTATTTTTTCCACCACCACTCTCTTTTTTTTGCCCCTTCCCTGCTCTTAAGATCAACAGGAGTTTGTAATATTAGCTGGATTGTAGACAGGGTGGGATGTATTTATGGAAAATTGGGTTGTGCTTAAAGAACACATGCTTTTACATTTAACTTAGCAATTCTGTATGTGCTCTTGGTTTCTCTCATCCTCTGAGCATAGGTTCTCAATGGAACCCAAAAGCTAAGGACAATAAAAACTCACTTTTTATCCTGATAGGCAAGGGCTGGATAATACAGCAATGCTTCTACAGTGGAACTTTGGATTGCGAGCACCTCGGTTCACAAGATTTTTGCAAGACGAGCAAAATTTTTTAATAAAATATAATTTGGTTAATGAGCAGCAACATGCAAGACGAGCACTGCACGATGAGCTCGCATGGGAAATCTCACAATGGAGCCGATGGTTCTTCTCTCTCGCTGCGTAAAAAGTGTAAATTAAGTGAAAGTTGTTCAAGAGAAAGAACTCCTGAGACTCAGATTCCAGATTCTCCTTCCAATTCCCCTCCCCTCCACCCTTTTGTCTCCCTCACGCCAGCCGGGACTCTTCTCAAAGCGTAGGAAGATTGACCCTCTGTCTTCCCTGTCACACACAGACACAGCCTTCCCCCCTCGTGCCCATCTCTTCAAGTGTAGGAAGATTGACCCTCCATCTTCCCACTCACTCACTCATTCTCTTTCTCACACACACACACCTTCCTCGCCCAGCACCATACAGACCATGCCCCTCCTGCCCATCTCTTCTCCCCACATAGCATGGAGGCAGGTTATGATAAGAAACATTTCCACATCACCCGGGAAAGACCCCTGGGAAGGCATTGCTGAGGGAAAAGGGAAAAGGCCGTTTTGCCTCAAGCAGTGGCGGCAGCAGATCCTCCCGATCCAACAGGGCCACCCAGACAGCACCGGCCGAGCAGCAGCTGATGGCCAGAATCTGCCTCAGAGCAGATCCATAAGTGCTGGTTCATTTGTTCTATTTCTACGTTATATTGTGTATTAATCATTGTTACTTGTTTCAGATATTAGAGGCAATCATTTCTACATAAATTTCCATTGAAAATGAATTTACATTGCTTCCTATGGGAAACCTTGCTTCAGTTTAAGAGCAATTCGGTCTAAGAGCATTCTTCCAGAACAAATTAGGCTCACAATCTGAGGTTCCACTGTATTGCTATGTTCATGAAGAATGTAAGTGGATCTCTTTAAACAATGAAAATTCAGTGTGATGACACCTAACTTCTGTTGAAATCTTTTGTTATTTTTTGTTTGGAACAAGTGACTTCCAGATGACAGACTGAATCAAAATAAAATGTATATTCAACTGGCTACTGCAGAACAGCAGCTTTCCAATTGTTGTTGCTGTTTTTAACAGTGATTTAAAAAGAAGACAGGTCCCTCCAGTCCATCCATCCATCCATCTCTATTCATTATCAATTCATACATCCATCCAATATTTTATTCAGTTTAAATACAGAACAATAATATCTGTTTAGTCCCTACTACTTAAATCTTTCCCAAATTGCTTATTCAGACTTTCAGTAGTATTTATTTCATTTTGCAAAGATTAAAAACTTTACCAACCTCAGAAGTAAAGAACTTGTCTTAATTGTAGAACAGAAAGTAACTTAAAAAAAAAAATTCCAGACATTTTTACATATGTCAGAAAATCTAGGATGTGCCTATCTGGTGTCTGTGATATGTTAGGTCCTTCATAATCATTTCACACACATGGCCATCAATTCTTGAAAATAAATGTCCCATGACCAGAAAGAAGTTACCCTGTGATAAATACCAGAAAGAAGTTACCCTGCTCTCTGGCTCCCCCTGCTGGCTTGGAGGATCTGCTGCCACCACCGCTAGAGGCAAAAGGGCCTTTTCCCTTTTCCTTCAGCAACATCTCACAGTATAGCACATGGACAGTAATGGAGTGAACTGCACACGGCAGCATCGACAGAACTCTCATGCAATTGCTGCCTGAGTGGGAAATACAGAGCATTGATGATACATGACTGATGATGCGTAGTTATCGCACGAAGCTTGCTCATCTTGCGAGTTGCCACTTCTCAACCAAAATAAATTTTATTAAAAATTTTCGCTCATCTTGTGAAAATCTTGTGTAGTGAGGTACTCGTCTTGCGAGGTTCCACTGTATAGTCTTTCTTGTTTTTAATTATCCATTTCATAGATAGCTTTTTCAGAGAACAAACTATAAGCAGAAAAAAAATCCAATGTTACTTCCAAATTGGTGAAGTTCATAACTCATCCTACAAGGGAATAATAAGCAGGATCGTGAGTAAAGTTTGGATGGATTATATGGATTGAGCTTCCTGATCCAGCTATTACTTATTCAGCAGCCAGCACTGTGTGCATCCAATATAAATGTATTAAACAAGTTGCAATTAAACTAATCAGTTATTGCCAAGACTTGCAAATGAATGTATCACTCTGAATCTGAAAAACCTGATTGGTATTGCACCAGTTTCCAAAAAGCTATAAACTGGCAGTTGGACAAGAGAAGAAATAGATTCCCATTAAATTTGCATGAAGGGCATTTAATATTTGAAAGTAGCAATTAAAAGAACCAATTAACCCAAACAGCTATGGTGCTCAACCACTCAAAAACAATTTTGTTGGTAAGTTTCATTATGTAGTTTATAGTGATCAATGAGAGTTGCATCAGGACAAAGCTGTTAAGGCTATTATGTTATGGTAAGAACCTACAAAACAGTTGCTTTTGTAGCCCTTAGCTATGTAACAGTCATCAAAATTTTCCTCACTAGACAAAGTTGACATTAAATAACTTTTGAGGGTCTGCCTACAGTAGAGCAGAGATTTTTTTGGTATGTCAGAGAATTTATCTATACACTGTTAAAACTCATGTATCTATTTGTAATCTTTAGTTGGTGAAATTGGAAGATACAGGGCAACAATTTTTGAACCAAGGTAACTCAAATGGGCAAACTTACAGAATGCTGGGAATGAAATTTGGGAAATTATGGCCGTTTCAGTGCCACCACACTGCTGTTGCTTCAGTGCCACTGCCAGCCACAATCATGGGATCATGATTTCCAACACTCCCTGATAGATTCCCAGAAGTCAGTGGGGAAGCTGGAAGAACTATAAGGCTGATTGATGATGTTTTTTGCAACCTACCCGATAACAGAGTCGTTCCTATGGGAAGCTTGCAGGGAGAAAGTCAAGGGGAAGCCAGCAGAGAAAGTCACAAGTTGCTCCAGTCAGGCTCCTTCTACCTAGTTCCTCTGTGCTCATGCTGAACTGACAATTCACACAGCCCCTCACTCCCTTCTCCACCTGACATCAGCTACTTACCTTACTGCTGGCTTTGGACTTGCAACTTCCTGCTAGCTTTGTGGTCCTCATTTAAGTCAGCAGGAAATCTCAACATGATGTGGCAGGAAGGAAGGGAAGAAAGGGAAAGGGAAGGAAGGGAGAAATATTTCTAAAGTTCCCTGCCAGTTTCCCACAAAAGAAAGTCAATGGGGAAGCCAACAGAAAGTCAGAAGTTGCTCCCACTGATTTTTGACTGCCTGTGGTCATTCTGTTTCTCTGATTAGTTAAGGAAATATCTTAAAATGATAATTCAACAGGTCACGGGGTTGTCTAGTTTGTATATATGCATGCATGTTTTTGTATGTCTAAACATACACATATATACATATGTATACACACATACTCTGCTGGATACAATGAAGGTTAAGATGGAAAGCAGGAGACATAAGTACTATATAAGGGCAAAATATGTTTTTTTTTACTTCTAAGATTAGATTAACTTTCATTAGTTTCCAGTTACAAAATACCAGAAAATTTTGCTGCAGCACACACAGAAGTGGAGGCATGGCCTGCAAAAAGATTGGGTCCAAATTTTATATTCTCTAGTCTACAAAATATTGGAGGCAACATGCAGTTTGCCAGTTAATGCCAATCAAGGATAAGTTTGCTCTGAATGCATTTTCAGCCACATAATTTATTTGTAAAAAGGCAATCATTTCATAATGCATCTAATTATTACAAACTGGACCACTTCATTTAGTGAAACAGTTAATTATTAAGACTGTGTCAAGACCCCAAGGGCTAAATCAAAGTTCTGAAAACAACCCAGCCTGCTCTTGCCCATTCCAACTCAGTCCCTAGATTGGAATCCCTTCGTTCATATTACTCATATGGAAAAATATAAATTAACAGCTATGATCAAAAAATTAGAACTGGATAAAATTTTCCAGAATATTATAAGGTTGGGTTGGACATCTTGGAAAGAATTGAAGGGATACTGTTCAGTCTCCTAACTTTCTGAAGCAGTGTAGGAAGGAGTAGGAGTGGTGGCTAAAAATATTTCAACCTATTATGATTCGGGAGGTTAAAGAAGCAGAAAAAATAGCCATTTTGCTGCTGAATTTTATGGGCACTGTTTTAGATGCTGGCAGAGAGAGGGACAGATTGGATTTTAATTATTATCTTTTGTGAAGGAGGCAGCATTCCTTACACCCTTTTACTGAAATATGTGAATGTTTGAGCTGGGGAAGTGCCACCCTGTCCAGAGTCAAAGATGGAATATCATCTAAGCCTGGGGGTGCCAAAAGCCCAGAACCACTCCATCTTGCCAGGATTGAGTTGAAGCTGGTTCCTCCCCCTTCAGGCTCTTGGCTGCCATTGCCATAGCATCACCTGTTTGCCTAGAGGGTAGATATATAATTGGGCATTATCAGCATACTGATGATACCAGATCTCATACCAATGATGACCTCCCCCAGCAGTTTCACGTATATGTTAAAAAAGAGAGGCAAAAAGCTTGAACCCTGAAGTATCCCACATGCAGGGACCATGGGCTTGACTTCTCTTCTGCCAACACCAACTGGAACAGGCTGCAAAGGAAGGATGAGAACCCCACAACATAATGCCTGCCACTCTCAATCCCTGAAACTGGTCCAGAATGTTGCTGTGATTGATGAAAAAATTAAAAGCTGAAAAGTCCAGGAGGAACAGAATGGTTGCACCAGCTCCATTCTGAGCCCTCCAAGGGTCATTGACAAGTGTGACCAATGCCATTTCAGTATTGTGCCCTGCCTAAACCCAGGCTGAAAAAGGTCCAGATAAAGTTAAATAAAGCTAGATACATCTAGACTTTAAAGCATAGGAAGAGTATTGATGCCTTTGAACTTTGGGGTTGAAGAAGCCTCATGAGAATACCCTGAACAGTTAAGAAAACAAACTGATGGATGATCAAACAAATCAACCCAGAGTTCTCACTTGAGGCACAAATTATCAGGCTCACATTATCCTACTTTGAACATATTACTTGAAGAACCAGCTCTCTGGAAAAGGCTCTATTGCTGGGAAAGGTGAAAGGAAAGAGAAGAAGAGGATGACCAGCAGCAAGATGGACTAACTCAATTATAATGGCAATTAATGCACCATTAGGAGATCTGAAAAAAATGGATTAAGGATAGATCATCATGGAGAAAATTTGTCTATGTTGTCAATCTATGTTGTCACTAATAGTCGAAAATGACCAGATTTTGCATAATCAATCAAAATATTCTAACAACTTCATGAATATTCCATGTAATTTTTTGACAGACATATTTTGATTTCGCAATCTTATCAATAGCACATACCAGTTTAATGTACAGTCCTAGTCCCCCAAGGATGAACCAATTATAGGTCTGCTTGGCCTTACTAGATCAGTCAGTCAGTTAGATATTGTCAGCTTGTCTGATAATTAGGTAGATGACACAATCATTACATTCTTTAGAATTTCTAAGAATGAGAGATAAGAAACAATCTTATTGTTAAGATTAAAACTTATTAGTTTCCTAAGAGAAATTTCTCTTAGGAAGAAAGTTTCATTGATTTTTCTTTCTGCCCAGACCCTATAACTCTGATAGTAATCTGACTAAAAAGATATCTCTCATTAGAGGATAGATATGTCAGTCATTGCTTCAACAATTCCTTTTTTTCCTGTCCAACTAGTATTTCATACAAGCAATTGCTAAACTTAAAATCTTTTTGGCAAATGACACCACCCTCCATGAAATGTGTCACAGTTCTCAGATAATATACAGTATTTTTAAATCAAGAGCAGATCAAATTAAAGTGATCTAGCCTATCTGAGTCAGTAAAAAAATGTCCAAGTCCACGCCATGTTTGGGCTTCTTCCTAAGTCTAAGAATAGCCACAATAGATATTGTTTGTAATGGAACTTAATTCCAAATAAATAAGCACAAGACTGCAAATGTTTTACTGCAACATAAATGGAGCAAGCTGTGGGCTGCATCACATTTTTCCACCAATCTGACCTCAGCAATAAGGTGTTTGAGATAGTAGAGTTCTGCATCTGTATCTGTTTCAAAACCTGTTGGCAGCAGCCACACATTAATGCAAATCTAATGTACCTGCTGGTATGATTAGCTGAATCAAATGGTGGCATTTAACTAACTTCTAAATAATCTTAATTAGGATCCTCAGCATATCTTAGCACTTGGAACTCTACAGATGGATAGTCTTAATTATCAATCTTTTGATTAGAATAACTGCTCTAATCAAGATGATCTATGCCTGATAGACAGCGTATCAGTAAATTAATGGCAGTTGTTAAAGGGAACATGAGCAAAAAAGAGGCTGCATTTTCTGAAACATGGGGAAATAACCAAGTCAGTGATATGGGGATATAAAGTGTGTATTCTGTTGGTTGTACCAAGCTTTCATACTCTTGTTTCCATATGCAATTTTTTGTGCTTATATCAAAGATAATTACATCATGCTTTTTACAAACTGTCTCAAAATGCAAATTCTAGGCATAACTGATGGCTTAATAAAGTAGCATTTGTTGACATAGGTGTATGAGGGCATCCTGTTCAAAGCAAATGAGTGTGCTCATTCAACTACATTGTCTCTCTGTGTCACAGTGCCATTATGAAACCAAAGCATTCCATTGCACCAATTCAGCAAGCTATGCAAAACCCTGTCAACAAAGTTAGAGGACTTGCAATATACATAGTATTGACTTGTACAGATATGTCTTGTGGAAAACTTTCCTGCCAAAGGAAGGCACCAAATAAAAGAGAAAAAAGTTTAAAAAAAGGGAATGTACATAACCTTTGGAAGAGTTCTTGTGGTGGACAAATCAAACAATCCCAAGAAGATATTCAAAGCATGATTGTCTTAAGAGCCAGTTTGGCCTAATGGTTAAGGCACCAGACTAAAAACCAGGAGACTGCGAATTCTAGTCCTGCCTTGGCCATGAAAGCCAGTTGGGTGATCCTGGACCAGTCACTCTCTCTCAGGGTTGTTGTTATGGAGAAATTAGGAAAAAGAAGGAGTAGTAGGTATGTTCACCACCTTGAATTATTTATAAAAATAAGGCCAGTATATAAAATAAATACAAAAAATAAATTTCTATGTAGCTTTATTTTTTATTGATTTAGTGTTGTTGAAATAAACAATTCCATGTGGACAGCAAAGGTATCCATATTAAGACTAGTTTTAGTTATTGCTATCAGATTTGGCATGCAAAAATCCAGGGGATCACTACACAATAAAAAAAGGCTTTCTGTTCTTTCTGAACCATTTTTAATACCATGTTCCTATAATATACTGAAATAAAAAGAGAAAGAAGAGGATGTAAAAACAAACTTTTGAAACATACGTTACTTAGGACAGTCTTTGAAGAGGACCTGTAAACTTCCATTGATCCACAATGCAGAGGTCAGACTGTAATGGGACAACCCCATCACTGCATAGTAATACTGTTTCTGAGATCACTGTGGAATCCTTGGTGTTCTCTGAGCTTGGTTGTTTGCTTGCAGATATTTCATTGCCCAACTAGGTAACATCATTAACCTATATATTTCATTGCCCAACTAGGTAACATCATTAACCCATTGCTTGTGGGTATGGGCTTTGCTTCTGTTTATGTGCAGTTACTTTACCTGCTACTGTTGGTGGAGTTCTAGTTTTCTTCTTGGTAGTTCTGGATGGTGTGTAAATGTGCATTATTTCTATGTGTCTGTTGATGGCTAATTTGTCTGAATGCCATGCTTCTCAGAATTCCTGAGTCTTTTTGTATTTAAATTGATCTTGGATGCTTAAAGGTTCCCAGCTGCCCATGAGTTGTGAGATTAAGGGATTTTCATCCTCTGAAAGACTACTAGTTGGTATTCTTGGATGCTCTCTGCTAGTCTTCTGCCTATCTCTCCTACATTGTGGCTGTTACAGTCTTTATACTGTATGTTGTAGATGACTACTTGGGTCTTACTTAAGTTTTGAAGGGCTGTTTTTTGAGATGCTAAAATGTTTTGAGATTATTACATTGGCTTCCCATTAGCATCTGTCCCACATCAAAGGGCTAGTTGTTGCTTATAAATTAATTGTTGTTAATACCTTACTGTTTCACCAGGTTTTAGCTGTTTGACTGTTTGGGGATATCCATACATGTGCGTGTGTGTGTGTAAGCTGTATATAATTATGTTGTATTGGATTTATATGGGATTATTTTTGTCTTGTCTTTGTCAAGATTATTGGGGCAAAGAAATATGGCAGATAAATGAATAAATACAAAGTATTTTCAGATTTTGTCACCCCCAATTTAGGCAAGGTGATAATGGGAAAATCAAGTGACCTAATTTCTATGAAGACTGGGGAAAGTATGGTTAAAAGGGCAGTATGAGTGAGCAATATAAGAAACCTTCCCTCTTTAAACCACTTCTATTTATTTATTTATTCTTTCCCTAAAGGGAAAAAATAATTTAAAAATGAATTTATATCAGTTTAAGCAGTGTGATTTCTTACATAACTATATTTATATGTCTCATAATTAGGTTTGAAACCATCTCACAAGATACCACAAAGGCTTTCTTATCTTGAATCAGACCATGTTCATCATCTCATATTGTCAAGAATAATGGCAGATAGGGAGTCCTCTAATACATACCTAGGGATGCTTCAGAAGTTCAATCTTGGAAGATCTGTATGCAAAGCACCAATTATGCTCTACTAATTAGCAGTAGCCCCTATCTTACTGAATCCAGATGGCTGCTTCCAGGTAATGCTGAGGACATTTTTCCTCTCTTTCTGATTGTTGGTCAGAATTTCCTAACCTTGTGATCAGGACAGCACAGAAATCTAGGTGCAACACTTATTCCATAAATTATTACATCTGTCACAGTTGTTAAATATATGAAAAAAGCCATTTAAAATAGGAGGAAGGTGTTTTAAATATGTTTGCCACCTTGAGTTGTTTATAAAATAATAGAAGTGGGATACAGATAAATAAAATGTTATTGTTCCAAGTCTTTTGAAAAAGAAAAAGAAATCTCTATGAGATCACCCACACCTGTGAGATTTTGTAAAACCAAATAGTCTTTTATGAGATTTTGGATGAGAAGGTCAGAGACTAGCAGGACTTCAGATGAAAACACCAGTATCTCACATAAGGTTTTGAAAATTCTTTGAGATTAAATTATCCAAATATTACTACAGTTGGTTATTATATAAGATTTAGACAGTTCATTTTTTGAAGGGACTTTATACCTAAAGATGTTATTGGGCTTTGGATGATCAACTTTTATGAAATAGTATGTATTTAAACTAGAACCAAAATGAGTTGATACAGCAGTCGTAGTCTTTTCAGTCTTTAATAAGGAATAAAATTATCTAATATAATGCATGAGAAATGGGTGATGGTAGAGTCCAATGGTTTTTCTTCTCATTGCTAACACTAAGCAAAATGAGTCAGTCAATCCCACTCAGTACCAGCTTTAGTAATTTTTTTATTTAACAAAAAAAAGTATTTCAAGGGAGCAGGTCCTTATTCTCAAGATTACATTGTTTGTTCTTTTTTTTGTTTCAGCTTGAAATCAAGTGCCTTCTGCCATGCAATTGATAAATCCACTGGGATTGATTTGGCTATTTGTTATGTATATTATTTATACATATTATGTTTAATTTAAACAAAACTATATGTTGTACACCATTGTTTGATTTAATACTATAAGGACAAACATACTAGTAAACATTTGAAACGTAAATAAGATACAGGTAAGGAATTTAAAATTTTAGACAGCAGGATTCATTAAGCCAGCTGGATTAATAGAGTGGGAAGGAAAGGTCATATCTATATAACAAATTTAACCTGAATTAAAATAAGTTCTCTCCTAGGAAATGTAGTTTTATGAAAGAGGAGTTTTCAGCCAAAATATAAGCAGTACTCTTAATAAAATCACCATTCTCAATACACTTGGCTTCTCCTGCATAAAGAACTTTGTGTTTGTGTTGAAGATTCAAAGCTAGTCAGCTGGATCCAGTCTCCAGCTGTAAGAAGAACCAAAGCCCCAATTGTTAGTGGTGACAGAATTTAATATGAGTCCAAGGTTTTCTCTTAAAGTACATGAAATCAAAGAAAGCTATACGCAGCTAGTTTAACAGGACTTTTGCTTTAACAATGGAGTTTTTCCCACTCTATCATGATTTACCAAATGTCCAAAATCTGCTCTGAAGGGCACTTGTAATTCTTCTAGAAAGAATATATTCTTCTAATGGATACGATGTCGAACAGTAACTTAATTGTGTTCCTCACATAGAGATGCGGCTTGACTCTGGGAAACTTTTGCTCTGTTTTGTTTTACATCAGTATGTGAGCGCAACAAACTAATTCCACTATACCTGGCAGATACATTTTTTAAGAAAGCTGCTACATTCTCACATCAATTACATATGCAGTCTGTTATTAAGAATATTTAAATTGTGAAATCATATGTAGTTATTCATTTGACAAAGGAATATTAATATTTTAAATGAATTAATATTTAATAAACACATTCATAGGCTTGATTAAGTGCCTCTTTAATGCCTGTTTGCAAGTAATTAACCATTTTTAATACATCTACCAAATATGACACAACCTTAAAAGAGCTTATGCAGGTAGAAATGTGTTGGGTAGAAATAATACTCTATAAGCATGCATTTTTAGTTTCCTTTTTTTAACCAAGCTGAACAATGGGAAAAATGATTTATGTACAATATCTTTATAGTACAAAGTTATGCCACTTTTTGTTTATAAAAATTCAGTGATTAGAATAAATGCAGATTCTGGTTTTCTTTTTTCCTCTTTCAATAAATTTTATTGGATTTTTACAAAACAACAAAATTTTGACTTCCACCCTTCTTTCTATCAAGTAATTGCCATGTTACCTTTTCCCCTCCCTTTTTAACACACAAACTGAGAATGATCTTTGGCCTACATTTGACCTTTCTTTAGTTACCTGATGTATCCTGACTTCAAGCAGACCCAAATTTCAGAAGTCACAAAAGTAATACCAGCCCTTTGCAAATCAATGGTCTATTTAAATTTATTGTTTTTAATATAAATGTTTGAAAGTTTTTATGGAGTTTATATAGTCCTTCTTTAAAAATATTATTTTTAAATGTTATTTATTTATTTATCCATTTTTATACCACCCATCATCTACAAAGATAAATTTTTAAATTTGCTGGCCACATAAATGACTTTCCTCATCTAAAAGCAGAAGGAAAGGCCTTTCAGATTCAGATACTTTATTAGCCAAGCATGGTTAAACATTCCCCAGTGAGGCACCACCTTGCTGTGGTTGTGTACTCTGAAGAAGATGAGACCTATGCCAGAGGTTCAACTGGAAAAGGAAATGGCAACCCACCCCAGTATCCTTGCCAAGAAAACCCCATGGACAGTAACAAAAGGCTAAAAGATGAGTCTCTCAGATCAGAAGGAATTATAAGTAGCTCCAGAAAGAGTGAAATAGCTGTGCCAAAAACAAAATGATGCTCAGTTGTAGATGTGACTGGAGGTGAAGGGAAAGTCCAGTGCTGTAAAAAACAATATTGCATAGGAAACTGGAGTGTAAGATCTATGAATCAGCGTAAGCTGGGTGTTATAAAAGATGAGATGGCAAGAGTGAATATTGACATCTTGGGAACAGAGAACTAAAATGGACAGGAATGGGCAAATTTAATTCAGACGACTACTATATTTTATTTTTAAGTGTTTTTAATTGTTTGTTTTTAGTGTTGTTAGCTGCCGAGAGTCTTCGGATTTTGGCAGCATACAAATTTAATAAATAATAAATAAATATGAACTACCGTAGACAACAATCCTTTAGAAGAAATGGAGTAGCCATCATAATCAATAAAAGAGTGAGAAAAGCATACAGTCTCAAAAACAACAGAATGATCTCAGTTTGAATCAAAGATAAACCATTCAACATCACTGTAATCCAAATCTATGCCCCAACCACTAATGCCAAAGAGGCTGAAGTTGACTGGTTCTATGAAGGCCTACGATACCTTTTAGAACTTTAGGGGATTGGAATGCAAAAGTAGGCTGTATGGCTGCCATTCACAGGTAACCATTTCTGGGCTCTATACCTTACTTTGCATTAATACACATATGCTTTTTGTGCACAGAGATTGACTCACAACGGAAAGATCCCATCTGCTGTAATGTTGATACAATGTTTGGAGCATCATTGAAATAAATCATTACTCTGCTGATAACAATACTATACCCTAGTGAAGAATTTGTCAGTAATGCAGAATTACAGTATGACACCTGGGAAATTACACAAGCTTCAAAAAATATAAATGTACAATTTAGTTCTCAAGTAAGAGCTTACATTTGCAAGCATCCTAATTGCATTTTGCCATTTAATTAGGGCATGTATATTGGTTTCAAGTATATTTAACATCAAAAGGCAATTACATACAAAATTTGTGTGTTTGTATATGCATCATGAGTAATACACATTGCAGTGTGCTACAATAACAGTAGCTAACTACAGAGGATCTTCAAACTGGTTTAGTTAACTGAACATTTTTCATAAAAACAGAATGAAAGATTTATCCCTGAGTTTAATTGTTGATAAGGTATGTTTAAGAAAAAAGGTACATTAAGAAGAAAAAAATTCAGAGTAATGTTCCCAAAATAATAATAAAAATCTATTTCTCAGCACAGAGAGAAATTAATTTGCCTCTCTGTATTCAGTAGTTTGGAACAACAAGAAGTAGTTGATCCTAGTTCCTCTGCACAAAGGTAGTTCTGAGACTGTCTAGTATTCCTTTAGAGAGGGATTACCCTAAGGAGTATAGTTGTAGTAGAGATGAAATATCATCCTAATTAATTCCAGAAATTTAGATAAACTTGAGTAATTTGAACAAATTACCATATTCTTGAGACAGAACAACTAATTCTAATCTGCATTACCATGATTCAAAATTATATGCAAAGTTTTGGTTTCAATATTTTACTTTCAAGCTCTGGTACACTATATGTATTTTTTTCCCAGGGGTACATAAAATGCCATGATCATTCATGATCAACTCAATGATCAACTCAGAGAAACACTAGTGAGCAAACCATTGTCTGCCACCCAAAGATCAAGGTGTACAAAGATAACCTTGAAGCAGGAATATAAAGGTGTTTAACTTTAGTTCAGGCCTGAGAAAGAAGAGGGCATGAGATAGTAACTCAAGATTACCATGCCTTGATTCTCTTTGTAAGAGGGAGCAGAGGGAAATTTTGTCAAGTTTTCAAGGTTCTGCTATTACACCCTACAACAATAGGAGAACAGTAAATCAGAGATTCAATGCTAAAGCAAGACAACCATACAGTATGTGAATACTTAATAGATTTTCAATTGCATGGCCTTTTCAAATATTAGTGAAAACCCAAGTAGGAGTTACAAAAAGTTCCCTGTCTTCAGCAGATAAACAGAAAGGAGAAGCTTTGGTTATGTTTCTATTGTGGACCTCCTGGATGAAACTTTCACCATTACAATTAGACATTTGAGTCAACTGCAAAGTGACATACCTGTATAACTGCAGGACATGTAATGAATAAGTGTCTGTATCATTCCAAAGCCTCAATTTCAAGAAACGTTGCAGTCCCCACTACCAAGAACTCAGCAGGGAGGCCTCAGACAATTAAGATTTCAGACAACTGACAGCAGGCAAGTGCATTTTATTATCTTTCTTACTCTCATTCAACCTCATATTTAGAAATATTACTCTCAGCTCTTAAAGTTGCAGGTGCCATAGCACATTTTAATAGTGAGTCTACAGTGCATCTGTTTAGATTGTCCACCGTTATTAGATACTTGAGGAAGTGATTGATGGGCATTCCAAGCTGGCCCTCTTTTACAACATGTAACAACTCTGCAACTGACAATAAATTACTGGTTCCTTGCATATCCACATTGTGCTAGGTATTGATTTGCTGCAAACTCATAATCCACAGAATGGAACAATTTCTTTTCTATCTCAATTATAGCAACAGCATCATTTCAAACCTTCCTCTCTCTTTCTCTAGTTCATGTCTCTGAATCCCTTCTCTTCCCTGTAAAGTATAAAGTTTGTTGATTTGTGAGGAGGAGGAAGCAACTGCATCGCTTCTTCACTGAGTGTGACTGTACCATCCGTTTGGAGTCCATATTCCAGCTAAAAGGCAAGATTTTTTCTGATAACTGAACAGTTTAAACTGTTGAAAATCATCCAGGCAATTGACTCTTTGGCAAGTTGCCAAGAATCTTCAAGGCTGTCTTCTGCAGCCACAATCACACTGTCCAAATCGTATGACCAAGGAGAATTTTGGTTGGAGAAATTTTCCACTATCAAATTGTAAAGGGGGCCAAGGCATATTTTTGTTGCTGTGCCTGAATGATGGAACTAGTTCTCAGTTAATATCAGGTTGGCCCCCACATTACTAGTCTTCTAGAATTTGTTAAACAATTGAAGTATCCCAGACAGCCTATAGCAACCGAGCGAACATCAAATAGAACACATGGGTAATTTTTGTGTCTGGCTCTTCATACTTGTAGTTTGAAAAGCCAGACACACGCAAAAAAATCTTGATATTTTTTTTAAAAACATCTATTTTTTACTGTGGATATTTTATTATATTTTGTTGTAAACCATCAACAGTCCAATTGATTGAGTCATGGACAAATCTAATAAATAAATAGTTTTCCTGTGGTGAGCATCCTTGGAAGAATTGTGTTCAGAAGAACTATACTAGGAAATTGCTAAATTTCCTTACTTTATTTTGTTAAAAATAAGAATCTTGCCTGCATAATAATAACTGAATTGTGGCAAATTTCTCGGATAGGAAAAAGAAAGAGAACTGCACACTTCTGAAGGTGATCGGGTTTTTAATATAATAGGAATAATATTTAATATTATAGGGGTAAACCCATAACTTAATTTTCATGCAAAAATGGGCATGATAAAGAACAAAAATGCTAGGGACCTAACAAAAGCAGAAGATATTAAGAAGAGGTGAATACACAGAAGAACTATACAAGAAAGATCTAAATGTCCCTAACAACCACAATAGTGTGGTTGCTGACCTAGAACCGGACATCTTGGAGTGTGAAGTCAAGTGGGCCTTAGAAAGCTTTACTAACAACAAAGCAAGCAGAGGTGATAGCATTCCTGCTGAACTATTTAAAATCCTAAAAGATGATGCTGTGAAAATGCTGCATTTAATATGCCAGCAACTTTGGAAAACTCAACAGTGGCCACAGGATTGGAAAAGATCAGTTTACATTCCAATCCCAAAGAAGGGCAGTGCAAAA